>BJFM01001424.1:102853-140308 GCA_016586285.1 Arothron firmamentum
GAGAGAGAGAGAGAGAGAGAGAGAGAGAGAGAGAGAAAGAGAGAGAGCGTGTGGGCTTGTGTGTAAATGAGTGGGTGGATATGGCAAAAGGGAGGAGAAAGAAGGGAAGGAGGAGGAGGGGTGAGGGTTGGGGAAAAGTCCAGAGTTGCTGAGCTGCTTCAGTGGCAAAGACCCCTTAAGTTGTCCTCCACAGGCTGTTGACACTGAGCTGTTATATAAGCTGAAGAGCTTCAGGA
Source organism: Arothron firmamentum (assembly GCA_016586285.1). NCBI lineage: Eukaryota > Metazoa > Chordata > Actinopteri > Tetraodontiformes > Tetraodontidae > Arothron > Arothron firmamentum. Next base: position 103,090 of record BJFM01001424.1, read on the forward strand.
GGCTGCAGAGAGGGGAAAGCTAATGTGAAATAATAAAACATTCTGCTTTTAATTGGCTGTCTCCTGCGCCCTGTTACCGTCATACATCTTACACATTGTTTATGAGAGACATTGAATGGGACTAAATTGAGGAAAGGCAAGGAAGAGGCACTGCAGCTGCTCATAGGGGGGTAGAGAGAGGAGACAATGAGCTCACAGGACAGCGGTGTTAATGAGCCTCTGAGATGAGAGACGGAGCAAAATGAAGAGAGGGAGCGCGAACATGAAGCGGGAAAGGCTGGAGGAAGACATCGTATTGAAAAACTGAGAAATATTAATTCTACATGTGATTCAATTTCAACAGATGTCTTAAATATTAATATCAAAATAAGTTTTAATTCAGTGATGAAACTGCTCAAACCTCTGACATCACTGGAAACAGGAATCCCTGTAGTCAATCTGTAACTGCACTGAAAGAAACATGCACATTTTGAAAAAAACAATGTGATCTCCTCACCTTATTTATAATGTATTAACCTCCTGGCTGTCCTCTAAAGGATCTGCTTCTGTAGATTGAATGGAAATAACTCTGATTCATGTGTCATATTTGCTCATTTTTACTTGTAAACAGAAGGATGAATGTGTTTTTCTGGAAAAAGGAGAAGGCATGAGTCAATGGCCTACCCTGCGCTTTCATAACCAACCATTGTACGGTGGAATGGTCTTGCCCAGAGGTAGTTACTGTACGGACTGCTGCGGCTGTCAGATGTGCTTGTCCAATGAAACATGGAACAATAAAGGCCGCCTGTTAATTTAAGCAAAGGTCGCCTGGAACAAGGCCTGAAGTTTTGCAATAGCACCCTGTCAGCTTCTGACATCTATAAACATTTAATGGTACATGGGAGATAGTTTGTGGAATAGCAGAAATGAGCATCCAACTCTGTATTTGCTGTATCAAACCTAAACAGCTGAAACTCCAGCAGACCAACTGTAAACAACCAGCGGTAGGACACAGGTAGGAAGCATCTGTAGACACCGCAAAAACAATGATGTGAGAGCACCAGCGTCTGCTCCATGTGGCAGTGGGCAGCCATGGAGCTCCTCTAATTAAGCCAAACCCTTCACAGCCTGACAGGAGAGGAGAGGGGCCGAGAGGTTTCAAGATCATACGGCCAAATTCCCTTTCAACTACCACATAAATCAGATACTCATAAATCAGAAAAACTGGATGTCATCCTGCATCAAAAGAGTGAGCAGTCAGGAATATAACCAAACATTCCAAGACCAACTAGTAAACATTCTGGTCCTGTCACGCTGAGGCCCAGCCTTGCAGTCGCAACATCCAGAAGCAGATTGTTTACTTGACTGCATTCCCCATAATCAATCTGGATCTTGGAGGTGGGTGGGAGGACATGTGACTGCGATCGAGCCATTAGCAGGGTAGCCATGTGCATGGTTGACAAAGAGGAGACATTATCAGTGGAGAGAATAAATCATTTACCAGAGCTGTTAGTAACCATTCCACTGGGCTGTAAATACTGGATTATAATTGGCTCATCCCAGTTTTGAGCATCAATTTAGTTGGATGTCTTCTCCAAACCTTATCAATCGTCAAAAGTGATTACTTGGACATATGAAGGGGAATAAAAGAAGAATACGCCTGAAAACATAATTATTCCATCTTTATGGGCAGCAATATTTGTGAATGCGTGTAAGTCACACAACCAAGCATGAGAGTCATAATGGGTTTCATCATTCCGTGCTGCACTTCATATAATTATCCCTGAAAGCAATCTAATACGGTAAACCAAGAGGCACCTCTGCTGACACTCTGCAGCCAGGAAACCTTTAAGTTTGTGTTTGCTACCGTGCTGGAGCTGATTTAAAAGCCAAACACTACTTTTAAATGATTGCTCTCCCTTTAAAGTAGTGAGAGGGAGCCAGTGCGGTGTAATGTGTTGACTTCTGCCGTATTGATTTAATTGTTCACTCCCCCTCCAGCTCTGCCCACTCATACAGTAAGTCTACCACAAGCGTGTGACTGCTCCTGCTGCAAACCAGTGGCAGCTTGCCATGAACCACAGCCCCCCTCAGTCACAACATTAGCTTCGTGGCACTGTGCTTAATAAGTGGAACGCCATCACGACGGCCATGTATCGAACTGCTGAAGGCAGTGACGGGGTTCCACACTGCTGGCCTGACGACTGTCACCTTAACGGGTCATTATGGTGGCGTCCCTGCAGACAGCTTGACCCTGTGAGTTAGCGAGTGTGCCGAAACTTTGAAGTGAAGATACCTGGAGAGGAAAAAAAATATGTGGGAAGGAAAACAGCATATGTTGCATGACAGATTGAAGGAGCATGACTCAAACTCTATTCTTTTTGTTAATTTCTCACATTCTACTGATTAGAGTCTCTGAGGTGCACTGTCAAATGTCTGGCTCTGATCTGCAGAGCATCCCCAGGTGGAACTGGAAGCTCTGCATTAGCATATGAAACAGCCAAAGGAGTAAACATACATTTTTATCTCCCATCTGAATTATGCATGAGTTTTTGTTTTTTTTTCCCCCCGATCCACATAACAAACATGTGGGAAACAAGCAAGAATAGTGGAAGAACAAAGAAAGATTTTCTCATGGCAAGAGCCTATGATATTTGGGGCTGTGATTTTTGGAATTGGCACAGGTTGACCTGCACGAGCTGATCATGAAGACAGCCTGAGCTCAGCTCACGTGACTGTTGGATCCAACTTTTCCTACATCAGTTAATAGCTTATAGCTCATAATATAAATTTAAAGTTGACGACAATTTAGCAGAGCCTGATGTTAGCAACACTTCAGGTGCTTGTACAGTACGTCCAGATATCCGTCTCTCCTGAGCACTAAATGTTCTTTCAGAATATCATATTTGTGAAATTACAGCACAAGCCCTCACTACAGCACACCATACACCTTTCACTCTGTACACACACACACACACACACACACACACACACACACACACACACACACACACACACACACACACACACACACACACACACACACACACACACACACACACGCGCGCGCGCGCGCGCTCTTCCAGTCTACCACAATGGTAGAAATAGCATTGTAAAATAGATGAGAGATGTTGGATTTGTGCTTAATTTTAGGAGCCTTTCCCCATACTGTATTTTCAGTGTCATCTCAGCAGATAGCATTAAAAAAAACAAAAAACAGTGCCAATAACCGCTATTAACGTCCGCAGCAAATTAGCTTAACAGTCTGTGGAACCGCCCACAGACAAGTCAACACTGATGCTCTTTAACTCATTCCCATTAAACAACTCAAGCACATCAAAAAAATTACAAAAAACAACAACCAAAAAAACAAAATCAATGCAACACTGAATTGTTGTGTGACATAACTCTCTTGTTGGTTGCAGATAATTGGTGGTTAACTGCTTATATGATGTACAAACACAAGAATGAAACTGTCACACAGAGATTTGTGACGAGCAGATTCATTCATCTGCAAAGTCAAACTTCTCGGCAGACCCTCTGAGGCTTTCGTTGACTGGCTGTTTGTGCTCCATGCCCTCTGCATGTGCAAATGACCCAGGTTTGTTTGAAGAGTCCTCTGTGTAATTTATTGTCAGTAAATCTGTTTGCCTTTGCAGCGTTTGTGCTGATACCACAATGAAACAGCTAATTCGTCACTGGTGATTGAGGTCAATACACTTTTTCTGAGTCAACAAATGGGATGTAGCTTCTCTTGATCAGCTTCTATCATTTTGGTTGAAATCTTTCAACTTCTGAACCTTAAATTTGGACTTGAGTACTGTTAGAGGTTTTAGGCGAGATACTGACATTAACATTTAACATTTAACAACCAACCTTTTGGTTGCTGATATTTATTCCTCTGTGTTTATCTAAGTCCTTGTGCCATCACCACTTGCAGAAGTGGAATTGTGCCCTCTGAAGAGACTCATTTTAGCTCTAAATGTCAGCAGTGAGGCATCTGTCTTTATTTCAGGTGTCAGCATCACTAACAGCAGAAGTACCATCATCTCACCAGACGGCTTCCTCAGCATCATTAAAAATTACATGAATGTGTATTATTTTTATTTTTTTAGCACACAAAAGAACAGAAGAGAATCATCCAGCTGAAAGTAAATGTCGGTGATAAATGAGGGGAGTCTCCTTGAGGAACCTGGGAAACATTTATACCGTGAAACAGGAGGACTTGTCTGAAACTGTTGCCATAGCTTCAGACTTCCTCAATTAACCAACTGTGAATCTGGATGAAGAAGGTGATGAAGATTTTGCAGAAGCGAGATAAAGCATTAAAAGAGAATTACCTCAAACAGTGTTAAAATGTGTACTTCTCGCTAGATTTGAGGCATTTTGCTGGAGCCGGTGCTGCCTGTTTCTTCTGCTTTGCTATTCAACAACTTTCAGATGAGTTATACTTCTTAAGCTTATTATCATGCATTCCTTAGACTGACAAACTGCATGAAGTGTACCTCGCATCCCCCCAAGGTCCAAGTATTCATCACCTCTTCAGATGTTTTTTTGCAACTACACTCATAAAATTGTGACTCAGTGAAAGAATGTAACGCTTTATCTAAACAAAAATATAATGATGTGGAAACGAGTTTCGAGGAAGCAGACTGCAACACTCAGATTTCCAATAACATTTCAATATATTTTCACATTACAGAAACACTTCTCAGTTCTAATTTCTGCAAATCTCTGCAGCTGCTTAAAGAATGACAATATCAGTTCAGTGAGCGGGTCAGAGTCAGGTTTGGCTCAGCCATCATTAAAAACACATTGGCCTGGGCTTGACTTGCTTCCGGCTTCTGTCAACACTGCTGGAATGGGACGACCCGCTTCAAAGTGAGAAATGATCACTCTGCTCTGCTTGAGTTAGATGGAAAGATGTTTCTAAGGCAGCCCCTTCTTGGAACTAATCAGATGTTAGTAGATATGAATCAATTTGGTTATGTTTAATCTCAAGGGGGGAAAAAAGGAATTTGGATTAAATTGAATGAAAAGATGATCTGGTAATTTATGTATGAAGAGATCCACTGCTGCCATGTAAAAGAGACCATTTCTGAACAATATTCAATTGGACAGACGCAAAAATGATATATGCTGGTTAATTTAATGTAAGAACCCCCAGACCACCACTCTGGGCCTTTGAAGCTCCCTGACGCGTGAAGATGCCATCTCCTCTCATCCAAATGAAATCACTGTTACACATCTGATTTTCCATTTGAGCTCATGTCTCATCTCAACTGGCACTAACTCTGCTGACTGTTCGTGAGACTCTGCTGCTTGTGCGAGATTAACCACTGACGTTGCATCTTTAAGTCAGCTAATACCATATTTAATCACGCTAAGCCTGGATGTCTTTGACGCCGTGGGCTACATCAGGATGTCCTGATGTCACTCAAGAAAACTGAAGCGCGTAGATATTTTCCGCCTCAGACTGTTCCTCTTGTTTCACCTACGTGTGCCTGTAATAGCCCAGCAGTGTGTTCATGGTGATATATTTCTCCTGGACCTGCAGGTGACTGAACTGCAGCTGTCTGACCATAAAACATAACGCGTGCAGGAAGGCCCCCAAGCCTTTTTACAACTCCCCTCTGTTTTGCTACTTGCCAGCAGAGAGTGGCAGTTAATTTTGGGCCAGATTATACTGTTGAGTCTGTAGTTTAAGTTGAAGTTTAAGCTTCCGATGAAAGAAGGAAATAAATCAAATGTATGATTAAATTTACATGGATTCAGGAAAATACTATGTAATATATATGATAAACATATAACACAGACTATATTACAATCCCAAACAAAGCAAAGGGATTAGTCCGCCATTCCGACGCATCATATCTATGATCACACATGCAGATCTGCATTTAAATCACTTGCACACCATCGATGCTTAAACCCAGTCAGGGACGCACGTGGGACAAATATGTAATACCTGGGACAGCTTTGTGCAGCCGCTCTGCAGCAACAAACTAGAAATTCTAATCACGGTGAGGCATGAATATATTTTGGCTGCTTCAGGGGTGCTTCCCTCCTTTCCTCACCACCTTTCTGAATCTCCTTTTTTTAAAAATCAAAATCAAACGCTATCTGCGTTCTTTACTCTCGGTGCACGCAAATTTTAAACGCTGTGTTGTAGAACGTTAAAAAAAAAACCCTCCCTGCTCATTGCGTGGCTCTTGTGTTATGTGGGTTTCCTTTCAGACAGTCTTACACAACCACGAGGTTGCGCCATCAAATCGCAGCAGATTGCACCGCGGACACGATGATGAATCATAAATGTTTTGATTTGGATGAAGCTGTAGCTCAGCGTAACCGGAGAGAAGCTGACACATCTGTCAAGTGCAATAGTGGAAACACTTTCTCATGACTGGGTCTGTCCTGTTTAAACTTCCTTATCTAATATTTCTAAGTGGAATGACTATTAAATTCTTTTAGCCACAGTATCTAAACTGTCCTGTGAGGTATTGAACATGTCCTCTGCAAGTGTTTGCCCAAAGGGACTGCAGCTCTTTTTATTTCCTCGCAGTCCTCTGAGTGAATTCATGTTATTCTCTGAGCTGCTATGACTCAGCAGAGCCATTGCAAATTTCATTTTCTCCTGGGTTTGAGGTAGCACAATTTTGACAGAAAGCAGAATCCTAATAAAAAGGGATCAGATATTAAGAAAAATATTGTTGGCAGAAGAAGAAATGCACGCTGGTGGCTGTAGGCAGGAGCTCTGTCTCTAATTGGAAGGAGGTAATTACAGCCGGGTGAGGCAGGTCACAAGGAAGCTGGCACGAAGAAGAGGTTCCCCAATTACACATCCATAAAAAATAGTTTGAGTTCTTTTTGTAGCCATTTTGCATCCTCTGCAGACAGGAGATGATGCTTTTCTCATGAAGAAGTGTTCTGGGTGACCAAAAAAAAAGACAGCTGAAATCTTTAGAAGGATGAGTTTCAGATCACATTGATGTAGCTGATGTAATGTTGGGAAGTGTGGCGTGACCTGGGAGAAGGTGAGGTTGTGAGCTTTATATCAAACAGAGATGAATTCCAAGCACACAACTACGCTGCGTGAATAATGACTTTGGATTTTTTTTTTTTTTTTCAAACTCCGCTTCAACTTGTAATTAGTGCGAGGCCTGTTTGCGTTTTCGATGTAATAAAAGTTGCCACTTCCCTGAATGGATACATCTTTTTTTGTTGTTTCTGGTTAGAAAAAAGCCCTGAAAGCACCATCCACACCACCTTCCAAGCAGGTGAATCAATCTGGAAATTCTGCAGCTGAAAGTGGAGCTGGGATTAAACACAACCACAACAGACCTGCCTTCACAATACTCAAAATCTCCTCACTCTTCTGCAGGAAAGACACGAGTGTGTGCACAGACTTCCGATGATGTGTGATCACACACATCTGTATACACATATCTTTCCCCGCCGCTGTGATCATCCGTCATTGTATGCTGAGCTTTTTTGGAAGGATCTCTTCATTTATTCAGCAGATGTGGGGACAGGGGCTGCTGGCGGTCCCTTGTTGCTGCATTCACACGTGACCCACTAGACCAGGCTTGAAACTGTGGCTGCTCTAATTGCCTCTCACTGTGCCGTCCTGTGTGCAGACTTTCATCTATCAACAAACGCCCTCACGTCTGTCAATACAGCAGAGGGGAGAGTGCCAAACACAGGACCACCCCAAGGTAATCATCTCTCATCTTAATTTCAGGACTTTCCTTGACAGAGATGGACTTGCGCTGTCTCTGACTCTCTGGTCAAGCAACATGGCAGTTCTCAGGCACGTAAACTTGGCACCTGGCATCCACAATGACACATATTCAGAAAATTAATGAGCAACTGAGAGAGCACAGAGGCTTTTGAAACATTGATTCTAAAAGAGACTTATCATTGGGACAGCACACAGAAAAAGAACCCTCGCGTTGGTCAGAGGCTGAAAATGAATCAGCATCAGAAAGAATAGAAAACCATCAGAGGTTTTATATTTTCATAAGAGCCTGCCCAGCTTCACAACTCCTCTCATAACAGCCTTTTTATTTAGTCGGTTTGGGGTGAAGCTGTGTCTGCTTAACCACTCGTTAGGCTTCACGGATGCCATTTATTTGACTCTTCAGTAAATCATCACCACTTCTGCCACAAAGACACACATTTTCACAAACCTGGACTTGAATTACTGCAAATTCAGCAGCTGCAAACAAGCACAGATGCATGCTACATTTGTAGGCTCTGCAGCAAACCGACGTACAACGAAGTACTACAAATCCCATAAAGCTGGGATTTCTCAAGACTCACAAATGAGGACAAATCTAATTCAGACAACAGCTGCACTGTCACACTCACATTTCATAATGACTCTTGAAACTTCCCCTGATGCCATTTTACTGGTCAACCCCACAGCTGCTCTTCTCTTGGATGGGAGATGTTGCACAAAACAGCAGAGGTACAGCCGATTGGTGAATCCAGCAGCTGGAGTGCAGGAGGTCTGCGCATGTGACAACATATCAAAGCACAGCAGGTTGTTAGTGTAGAGATGTCCAACAGTGGACATTTTTTGGTTACAAATTTAGCAAAAATATAATAAAAAAGAAAAGTGGGAGCAGTCGTTATCATGTAAATATTGCCGCAATAGGACAGGATGATGAGATGTTGGGACATTTAGACTTGTCTGGAGATAAATGGATTCTGATAATGTCACGATCCTCCGGGTTTCCATTCTTTTAACCTACATCAGGATAAGTTGATCCAAGCCCATCATGATCAGACAGGAAATTAGGTTTGGTAATAGGCTGCCCCAGACACTCTGTGACAGGTCAGTTTTTCTCTTCTATTAAGGTCTCCAAATACTTAAGCTATTAACCTTTTACTGTTTGTACAAACAGGATGGATGAGCCCATCTGACAGTCTTTGTCTTTAAAGTCAGTATCGAGACCACTTTTTTTTTTATTACAGGAGACAGGCTCCCTACCCTGCAAATAATCCCCATCCAGAAAGCTATGGGACACTTGTGCTGATGTCTCTGTACCAGTCTGCTGCTGTTGCTCATATATATATAATTATATATATGCATTTGCAAATATATTCTAATGTAATACATAGTAATCAACATTTCCTTTTGTGCTGTTTGTGCCACAGCTATGTCTGGAAAATCCATTTGAGTTATGAATAAGGTGACATCTAGCTTTGGTTCTCAAAAGCAAAAGAGCTGATAATAAAGGGCTCCTTTTGGTGTGGCATTTAGCCCCATTCTGAAATGGATTAAACAATAATACCATTTTTAATTGCAAAATCTGCACAAAGAGGCAGAGCTTTGAAATGAAAATCAGGACGATGAGCTACTTATTGCACTACAGAGGCTAACTACATTATTATCCATTAACGTTATGATTTGATGTGTCTTAATAAACCCGTATCACACATATGAACAGGGATATAATAAAATGTTGTTCCACTGTGTTCATTAGTCAAAAGCAAAACATGACTACTACTACCACCCGTGTTCTGTTCTATTATCCTGTACAATAAAACAGGTAAAGTCATCTTTTATGCATGACGATTTATTTTTTTTCCTGTCTCCTTCAGACATGCAAGCTGGTTTCTGGTATTTCAGATGTTTGATTTTTCTTTTCATGACAGCTACCTTTTTTCCACTTAAAATCCCTCTTGATTTAGCTCATGTCCGTCCCCGTCCCCCCCCNNTGGACTCATTGTTTGATGAAAGCAGCAGATGGTCTATACTGATAAGGAGCCTTTTCGATATTTCATGGAAAATTATTATACAGAGCAGATGACTGCCTTATTGTCTTTGACTGCATCAAAGATACGGAGACAATGGCTCTATAGGGGATTCAGCAAAATGCCTGCATGTGGACAATTACACGTTTGAGTAGGGGAAAAAAGACTCCCCTGAATATTAATAGATAACATCAACAATGGAAAACTTTTCTCCTCTGTCCATGTGTACCTCATGCAACATGAGCTGATGAGGAAAAACTGCACAGCAGAATTTTGAACAGGCATGTCAGCGCAGGCAGCAGAAGCCAGTTCCTTTGAATTAGATCTTGCCCGACTCAATCTGTTTGATGACTTCTGCTGTGCTCCTATTGATTTATTAAACTGTCTTGGTCTGTTTCCTAATTACTCTGTAATTAAGTAAAGTGTTTAGATATCAGAGGGTTAATTGTATTTATGCCAGTTAGGTAGTCTAATGCAATGTTGAAGCTGCTGATGAAACTCAGGCCCATTATTCTTAAGTACATTGTTCATATTTGTATATTTTTTTATGTATTCACTGGATTTTTGTTGCTACAGTATATATATAACGAGTGCATATGAGTACTGTTGTTATTGTCAGTGTTATTGTATAGATTTTTTTTCATATGAACTTCTTCCTCCTTGTATCTAATGGCATGTGTGTGCGGTTTCTCATCACCCACAAATGAACATTATATTATCTGCTGCTGTACACAGGCCCTAATGGTTGCACTCTTCCATCCCTAACAGCTGCCTGTTCCAGTGGTGTTGCCTCTGTCGGCTGTGCTATAGGGACGCAATTTTGTCCAAGATCATTTTGTCCAATGATGTTTTTGCTCGACCCAGTTCAGACTTAATGTTTGATTACAACCATGTCCCTTTTCTCCCTCTCTTTGAAATAAAGGGCATACGGTGGAGGTATGAAATGTGGTGGTATACCTACACATTATATGTATTTTTGTTGCTCTAACACATAAACATGGTGCAAGTATAAGATGCAGGTATTGGAAATACCCTTTTGACTTTCTACACCTGTGAAAGATAGCACACAGGTCAGAAGACACAAACAAACCAGACTTTTGCACCCAATTATTGGAAAAATGTGGAAGATGTAAGAAACAACATTTTTAATGTCCATATTTATCTGAAGAAGATATCACATGAAAAACAAATGTAAATAATTTATCATTTTTCAGCTTATAACACACATACAAGAGGTAGAAATACCACACTTAGAACTAGTGGCGGCCTAAAAGTGGACTTTGCTATCCCCAAAATTGGGCACCAAGTAATGAGAAGGAGTTCTCCTAGGATGTTGTTCAAATCTGCAGCTACATGGGTAATTATAGAAATGCCTAAACTACAAATCACATTAGATCAAATCATATAACAAAGCCTGAAACCTTCGTTTAGCTGAAATTTTGAAAATGGCTCCCACAATAGAATCCTCTCGCACTGTGCATACTAAAAACACAAATTAAATTAAACATGCACTTGATTAAGTGTGCACTCAGGCCACTGGCCGTGACACTGAGACTGCTAAAATTGCACCGCTTTCACTGCAAAATCACTCCAATCTGGGTAAAATTGGTGACATTAGCTCCTGGCTGCAATAGCAAAACTCTAGTGGATTGATTTTTCTCTGCTATCTCAGTCTGAGTGCAGATCCAGAGCTTGATATGGAATTTATGCTTTATAACCGTCATACATTTTCATATAATGGCTAACAGGATAAAACAATAGCTACCTTTAAAATCAAACAACAACGGCTCTATTGCCAACGAAGGATCAAAGAAACATAGTGATGTTTCATAATTGTATCTTATGGATTAAAATGCCATTATGATTTGTACCACCAAAATAAAACAGGAAGTAGAAACATCCCATGTCCTATGATATTTGTGGCTTCATGCATGATTTATTGTTAAACATTGCTGTATGCAAAGACAATCACTTTGCTGCAAAGGCAAAACAGGAATAAAGTGGCTGGTGCCTTGGCCATGGAGGTAGTTACTGTTTCTGCACTGGCCTGAAACTGGAAACTGTAATATATCATAAAAACATTTAATTTTCCAATGTAAAATTAGACTCTGATGGAAAGACTTGCCCCCATAAAATGCAGCAAATGGTGTGACTTTCCTCTTCGTGTCTCTAAGCTTTTCATTTGATCACACAATTTAAATATCATCTGGAGTTCTTATATAGACTGCAATATTTTAAAATATTCATAGCTTTTGACAACTAGCTTATTTATTTTATTATTATATCTATTTGACTGGAGGGCAAAGCCAAAGCCTCCCTTGAGTCTTGCTGCTTTTCATACATGATCAGATTGAGCTTCTACTGCATGAAGGTTACTTTTTCTTTCAGCAAGCTCACTGCACAGCTCTGTTTTTACTGTTGATGTTACATCTTTGAATATCCAGTCAGCGATGACGTGCCAGTCTTTTCCATTTCTGAAGCCAGGCATGCACTGAGTCAACAAAGGCAGAGCGTAGCAAAGAGAAACAACGCTGCTCCTCATCTCATTCGAACATCCCCATTGGCTGATTTAAAAACCCCGAGCCTATTTTTCTACAACTTATATATAAATCAGGAATGACTTAAATCAAGTTTATTGTCAATGAAATTTCCCTTTAAAATATGTAAAAGAGATGGAACCAACAGATTCAGCTCTAAAGATAAAATTGACTCGTGAGCAAGGCTGGTGTTAACACCTTGGCGTGACATGGAAGTTGTGTTGGATTTCTCACTGAATTTGAAAGCAGCTCATCTTTCGTCGTTACAGCAGCGTCTTTATTAAAGGAGGCAGCGCGATGACTCCCTGTTGTCAGCATCACAGAGGGTCTGGTTGGACTGCTGCCACGCATGTGACAAACCCCTCCGCTCCTCTGGTGGCCGTGCTGGATTAATAAGTCACAACTAATGCCAGTGTCTTTGATATCCAGCCTACAGCAGGTTTAGCCACAGAAATGATGAACCGGTCAGGTCTTGTCTGAATTTTTATTTATATATTTGGAATTGGAAAAGGTAAAAATCATGTGTTTCTCATTACAGTTATGATTCATGGTTATTTTGTTGTATTATTATACTGATATTAACTTGTGTTTTGCCTTTCATCAGGTTATTCCACCAAATCATATTGAGCTCATGGCTGAATTCAACAGTGAATCATTCTTACACCTAAAAGAACTGATGCATTGGGGAACTTTGCAATATCCCTGTCCTAATTATCTTAATTAAAGTAAATAATTTGGTTGCCTGCCAAGCCAGTAAATCCTATCTTAATATGAACAAATGGATTTGCATGTAGGCAGTGTATTCCAGATAAATAAACTGAATGGAAATCACCATAATGTATAGGCCAAATGCAAACAGCTCCACTGTTGAGTCCTGCCTGTAGAGCTGGGATTGAAAGATTCTCCCATCTCCGTCTGATCATCCTAACTGAGAATAATCCCTTCACACCTTGATGATTCAACTATAAATTGAAAGATGGTGGGATTTTTCTCCATTATCCAGGGCATCCCCCTTTTCTCTCTCAGCAGTTTCGTATGAAATCTTCTGGGAGTGTGACAGCACACGTTCGCTCTTTCTCTCTGAATATCATTGGTTTCAGGCATTTGTCTGTTTTTATCACGTTTGACTTGATTGTATGGGGTCACTTTAGAACCTTTGCGCGTCTCACCAAATATACATCTCATCTATACTGACTGGGTGTTTATATATGTATCTATTTTTTTTCTTTATTGCTAAATGAGACACAGAAATCCCATCCTAAGTACAGATGCTGGACCTGTGACTGAATAATTGAGAACTTTGCATAAAGTCGATAAGCAATTCTGAGCTCTGCATTCTAGACGCAGAGTGACGTGTGTCTGATGAGCCTGACAAAGGTCCATTTCTGTGCATGGGCTTCGGATGATTCATGGCAGATGAGAATGACTGCAGGAAGGTCAGACTACTAGTTTGCATTGTGTCGTTGTAGGCTTGCTCACTGAAACAACAGCTTTTGTGCTTTTCTGCTGCAACGCACGCAGAAGATCAATGAACGAAAACCACTCAAGTGATAAATGCAAACTGATGTACGGCTGTATTTGCCTGTAAAAACATAAAATCTAACATTTTGAAAGTATTTTCATGTCCATAGGGTGTGTTTGATTTAAGATGTGATTGTTTCCGTACATAGTTAACAACACAGAAGTGTTTCTTTGTCTTATTTCTTCAGAATTCTGTCTCTAATAAAACTGTCAAAGAACTCTTCACTTGCAGTGGACCAATCATCAACTGCAAATAAATAAAGAAATAAGAGGTTTTGATGTCTTCATTTCAGTTTCAGTGCAGGCTAAAAGCAGAGTTGATTTTTACAAGTGAAACCCTGTGGTGTTCCACTCTGCAGGTGAAAGGATGCGCTCTACTGAGAGGCAGGAAATAGTTGTGCATAATGTGATTACAGTTATGCAAGACAAGACTTGGAAACGCATTATGTATCATTATCAGGCTTTCTACTCAAAGCAAAGCAAAACCCTTTTGATTTAATTGAGCCCCCTTCCTTCCTGAGCTTCAAATGCAGGTGAGAACTTCTTTATTTGTCCACTGAAGTGCAGCCTGTTTACCTGGTACAGACTTCATCAACCCTGCACGTTCACATCTGGTCCAAACGTCTGTTGCAGGCTTCGGTCTGAATTACCGCTTTGCTAAATTCTACTTTGTTTTCTGGCATACTAACTAGACTTAATGAAATTTTCCTGGATTTATGAGAACCTTCACACTCTGTGATGAGATAAATGTTGTAAAACAAAGCTCACGTTATGTCAGTGGCGGTGTAAAGATGAATAATAATCCATTTAATTTGCAGGCTCTTCATCCTGCCGATGTTCAAAATCAATTCTTCATTGTTACAATAATGTTGAGCATTTCCAAACATTCCTTCTGAACCGAGGAGGGTTCGGGAGGAGACAGAACTGCTTAGAAATGCTTGTGATGCTAAGCCTGTTTACAGATGATTAATATGAACACGTGCAGTGACGGATCTGTCTGTTCAGTTTAAATTAGACTGAAAGAGGCACATGCACGACATTGATCTGTGAGCTTTATTCTGCCACTCGTTCGCTCAGGATGAAGTTTAATCAATAAGTAATTGCTTTATCCTCTTGTGTATGATATTTTGGGTCCATAACAGGGATTTTAAATTAGAACTAACTAAGGAAACAATTTAAAACACATCCCAGATCTTGATGATATATTATATGATATTCCAGTAAAAAATCTTTTTGAGAGTAAAACAATAGTGCTGACAACTCACTTGTAGGGAACTCACAGGCAGGCAGACAAAACAATAAAGCAACACAAAGGCGTCAAGCAATTGTTGGTGTCTTTATTCAGTCCAAAACCAAAAAACAGGCAGACAAAACTCAGAGCAGAAGTACAAATTCAGCAGGCAAAAACTCCAAATCCAGAAAATAAGGAACAGAGGTCAAAACGCAAGCATTCAATCCAACCAGACAAGCCAAAAGGGAGGCCTGGCTTATATACACAAGAGGGCAGGACAACAATGAGACACAGGTGAGACACATTAGGGAAATTACCTCAGGTGGGAAAAGAACAAAGGGAAGAAGTACAAACAAAGACAGTATATTCCCTTTTACAGCAAAATAATGAGAGGGGGGGAAAAAATACAATGTGAACCAAAATTTAGCCAGAAAGGTTGAAAATGGTCAGGTTACTCTCCCAAAAGAGTGACTGATTTATTGAGTTACGCCGTAATGATCATGTGTTCCCTTTATTTCTGAGCGGTGTATTTTTGCTTTCCTTTTCCTCTTAATGAAGATTAGAACTTTAATTGGTGGAACAATCAGACAAAAAAGGTATAACTAAACACAGAACTGCCAAGCAGAGTAAAGAAAAGCTAAAATCTCTTAACTTTATGGCTCCCAATCCTTGTGGAACTCTAGTGAAATCAATTTCTTCTGTGTTTTTTTTGCGCTCTGGCCGACCAAAGCGACATTTACCACAGAAACAATCCAAGAAACAGCCCTGTGATCAATAAAGCACATATTGTGGCTGAAGGGAATGAGTTGAGATGAAAGTGGGGATGAAGGAACACTTTTTCCTTAACAGACATGTAAAAAATACAAAAAAAAAAAACCCAAAAAAACTAGTAGCACGATTGAACCTGTGATTTAAAGCTAGGAAAGAACAAAAAAGGCATGTCTGCAGCGCCATGCTGCCTTTTCCACAAACACATTTGACACATTGTGTGGTTCTCTTACCTTTTGATACAAATTTCATAAAAACGACGCCGCGTTTGCCAAAATTTTTCCTGGCATGGACCTTCATGTGGTGGAGGCTGGAAATCCCTGCTATGCAAATGAGGGGTTTAAAAGTAAAAGCTCATATAATGGGGTGATCCTGGGTGACTTATCAAAAATCCTTCAGTCATCTTCTTTTATTGCTCTTCATTTAGTCCCCTGTGACTGCTCCACTCACGGTGACTGAGCAACAATAGAGGACCGCAGTGTGCCGCTCGCCTTTCTGTGCTTGGTACATGAATAAAGAACCTGTTTTAGGCTTTTAAGCAAAAGTAGTCATTTTAAAACAGCACCAGGAGCATTAGACTCGATTATGATGGGAAATGATGATATATGTGAAGATGGTAATTTGGAAAATGGTTCAGCAGTACAAACCTTTTTTTAAATAACGCACTGAGGCAAAGTTAATTACCATATATTACTTTTTTTTTTTTAAACTGTTGATACTATTTATCAAAATGCGTTTTGAGCATTTTTCAGCAATAGCTCCAGGTCACAGATTTTAATTGTAAGAGGAGATAGAATATTTATTTTTCTATTAGAGAAAACATAAGCGGATGAGAAAATCATCAAAACACTGGGAGTTGCCCAGTAACGGATTAACAATGCACGGAGATCAAACCAGTCGTGTATCTGCAGAACATCACACGAGACTTGTTGCATAGGCACATTCTTTATTCATGAAGGCTTTTAACAAAGCCTGGGCTCAAGCCAGTGGTGCATCTGTCCTTCTCGACCAGTTTATTGATCTAATCTAAGCCCCACCCCTTCAAACAGCATCATAAAACAAGGTGCACGCTAAAGTGCTTTGATAGAACAGACTGAAGACGACCGTTAATTGTGACCCTTGTCGCAGGATTTACACAAGTCGGGAAATGTCATTTGTCAGGGAAACACGTACGTTAGCGAATCTTTTGAATGGTCTTTTTTTCACCCTCATGGTTATTACACAGCCATCTGTCATTGACTTTTGGGAAGTAAGAACTCTCAAGATGCATTTCATTGGAACAGAAGAAGAAATCGTTTCACTTTCAGTTGCATTTATAAAGCAGCAGAGTGTACAACACCTAAATCTAATGGGCACTCAGTCTACCGCTTGTTTAGTCACTCTTACCCAGCTCAGACTTTCAGTCCAAGTCTGCCCTGCATGACCGTCGAATGGCTTTCAGGTCCAGTGACAGGCGGAACTGAAGACAACTGTGACACATCAGTGAGGATGGAGAGCAAATAAACTTGTAAAGGTCAGAACTTCCTCCACTCCACAACCACAATTAGCTCATCCTGAACTCGAGTAACAAGGCCACGTGCCTTTGACCCTCCGCCCCCCTGTTTCCCACCAGCTGAGTGCCAGAAAGCCCAGCAGAGAGACTCGGAGTGGGCGGCACGTTCAATGAGAATGTTTTTGCTTCAGAACACAAGGAAGACCTGCAGGGATGCTGGGAACTGCAGCGGGATTCTCTTCTGCTGTTAGAGCTCCGCTGACAAGTCCAGTGACTCATGCAGTTATTGAGTGATTTTATGGAGCTTTGCGCTTACGCTTCTGCTATTACTGTATACATAAAACCTAATCAGCATTCAAAACATTCAAAAGCAGCAATGTGATGGCAGAAAAATGTTGTAGATAAAGGGAAAAATCAGAACACGCAGTGCGTATCTGGAGGTAAGATACAGACAAAACATGGGACCGGGTTCTCTGCGTGCCCCTGCTTTAACGTCGAAATTCAAATGTAAGACAAGATGTCAGCAAGGTCAGGATTGTTTTAGCACTGCTTCCAGTGAAGGCTATTGTATCTGAATAAACACAGACAAAAGCCTTTCTGGGCAGGAGTGAGAGTGTATCAGGCAGGGGAGCTGCTCATGATGCAGTGATGATGCAGCAAAAAAAGCATTTTTTTTTTTTCAAAGTGAACCATAAAAGGCTTGTTATTACATCCAGAGGAGGAAGCCCTGCCAAACACCACTGACCTATTATGTTATTTGTATCATGAGCAGAGTTATTAAGCCCGTAAATGTTTATTGGAAAACAAGTCTAATTAATGGAGCGAGCCAGTAGATTTGAGGGAGAGAGAGAGTGAGAGAGAGAGAAAGAGAGAGAGAGAGAGAGAGAGAGAGAGAGAGAGAGTTGAGAGAAGGGCATCCAGGGTGAAGAAGGGGGGAGATCTGCATGGAAAAGGTGCCAAAATCTTCTTTTATCGAGGTTACTAAAGCTCAAGAGGGAGATTGAGCTGCTGCACCTCTCTTGCAATTTCATTCTATCTCGCACTGAAAGAAATAATTACACATTTATGATCCTTGTGCAATGCTAATGGTGCCCACTAGTGGCCATAGACTGTGAAACACAAATATGTAAGATGGTTCATTGGTAGTTTCTTTCATTACACAGTAGAATGGTTAAAAAGGGCACTTTGCACTGTTCTGTACTGTTAGAAATACTATTACTGCAGCCATCCAGGGAACTCTCCAGAGAATTATTTTCCTGTCAGGTAATTTTTCTGGTTGCATTAGCACAGAGGACTGGGAAGACAGCAACATTTCCCATTGTCTCATCTCATGATGGTGAAATCATCCTAATTATGCTAGTCGTCAGGCATAAAAAGTATTAACCTTCATGGTTACGAATGTCAAACTGTGGGTTCCTTTTGCACAAAGGTGTTTAATCTCCACTGACACTTGTACTAACACAAAAACAAAAATGCAATGTTGATGCTAATCACGGATCGGACACAGCTCTCTTTGAGTTGTCAACTTATGCAACCTAAAGTTCTGCGTTTCCAGGAGTTTGTGAAAGGTTTTTTATAACCTTAAATATACTGAGTGTGTGTTTCATTAACTTCTGATGAGGTGTGGCATGCTGCATTTAAGGCATCGCAGAGATGCTGAACGCAAACCTCCGACGCTGGTCACACTCCAGGCATTTGCAATTAAAAACCTGTTTATCATCGCTCCCAGTCGCCGCAATGAAAAGCATGGCAATGAGCTGCTGCGCTTTAATCAGAGTGAGGTGGTGCTAAGAATTAAACTATCTGCGTGAAAGATGATAGCCACTGTTGCGCTCTACCATAGCTTGATGACACCCGCCGAGCGCCAGTGAATAAAAGGTGATTAAGTGTGATGAAATGTTGCGTTTGCTGCGAAATATTCTACTTGCAGAGTAGCTCTGGGTGATGAGGCAGATTGGGGTGTAGTGCCTTTTCAAAGAAAGTCTGATTATTTTAATTTCTCAAGCATTACTAACTGGTACACGTGTGGAAAATATGAAAGTTAACGATTGTCCTCAAATATCTGTGCTGCTACTACTGGAATAGACAGCTTAGCATGAAGACTTTTATGGAACACTTGAGCCTGGCTGGATGATCACAAAATCAAAGAATTGGGCTCTATTATCACCATAGTTGCAGTGCTTGCTCATGTCGGATCTCTGTGAGCTTCATTTATAGAAAGGCTTTGGACTGGAACCCGAGTGCATCTAAAATGTCATGAGAAGACTTTGCAGATTAATCTGAATAAAGTTGAACTTAATTAGGATGACAACAAGAATGTGTCATTGACTTGGATTTACCCATGCTATTATATTTGAATTACACAATAATATCCATCTCAGAACTTCTCCATCCACACCCAACGATGGTGGGGTGCTTTTGCTATCAAACATCTCCAGATTTTTTTTTATCTTTTCTTCATAAATGTCGTTAGTCAAGCTCTATGTCAAGTGGTAAAAAGTGCTAAAAACCAATTAGTTCGATCTTAAACCTTTAACTTTGTGTTGTTTGTTGCGTTCAAATCCTATGATTTTCTTGTATCTAAGTAGTAAAAAGGGCCTTGAGTTGAGATCACATCCGTCTTTATGCAATAAAATGTATCATGACCCAAAAGTCAATATTGACCAAAAAGTCAATATAGAGCTAAATAAATAAATCTTTTATCTGCCATCTTCACCTCAGTCAAAATTCTATTTACTGTAGATGCATAATTTGTTTTTAGTTGTCAGATCAAATCCATAAAGGTTCTATCATAGAACCATGCGTGGAGACAGACTCCCACGGGCACATTCGTTTCCTGTATTTAATTCATGCTGACCGAACAATCTGTCTTGAAGTTGCTGTGCTATCTTCGCCTGTCCTTTAAGAGGACAAAGAACACAAGTGGACGTGACACAGCTCCAGCTTGGTTGGCTAAAAACAGACAACACCAGATGTTGCAGATTCTGATGATGCTGCCATATGCCCAGCTGCAAGTTTTTATCTTTTCTACTTCAGTGCGCACTTCGCCCCACATTCATCCAACCATGCGGTAACGTCAGCTGGATTGCAGGTGTGATTAAATAAATAAATAAGTTAGGATGTAAGACAGTGGACTCACTCAGTGAAATAAATCTGTGATGTTCTGTTATCCAGCTGATGGCTAACAGAGCCACTCCTGTAATGGGTTAAGGCCATGCCGAGACAAGTCGGTTGATGGATGGGGTGATTATATCCCCCTCTTGCTTCACTCGAGGCCAGTCCCAGTTTGTAATTGGTGAGACAGCAGATGACAAGAAAAGCGACATTCCTTTCTGCCTCCTGCCCTCCTACATCCGTACCTCACCCCTTCCTCAACCCTTACTCATTTAACTGATCTCGTGTAATCCTCTTGTCGGGCGTAAGAATCAAGCGGTTAAATGTAGAGCAGCAGAGATAACTTGCTTGGTCGGCCAGCAGTGATATAATGGGAACAGATGTTTTCCCTGCTAGAATGACAGCAGATCATTCTCCAACACCCGTAAGGGAGGAACAGTTACAGATGTTTGTCGGGCCTGGGGGTCATCATCACCAACACTCAGGCTTGGACTGGGCTCCATCCAACACACAGTTTCAGGCAGATGGGGCCTGGATGGTCCGTAGTCGACCTTGAACTCATCCTTCAGTGTTGTTCTGCACGTGTGTACCGGTGCATTCCTGCATTCAGGTGTAACAGGATTAGAGACACCGACTGCATAATCTCATCACAAGGATGATACAGGTATCAGAAGCCGACACTTCCTGTCCTGAATCCTGCAGGATGCATTTTAGCTCCATTTTGTTTGACTGGTTAGAGCAGCAAAATGTAATAGATCAAAGACAACATTATTATTAACTGCATATGATTCAAGTACACTTTTTAAACTTATCAGTAGATATCATCCATGCTATGACAGACTTTTTAGGGAATCATGTGGTTGCTGATGAGGATACATCCCAAATCACTTTGCATCTTGGCTATAGTTGTCCTGAAAGCTTGCTCTGCATTCTTTTTCCTGGCGATTGCATATTGAAACAGCAATGCTGAAAGCTAATCCATTCAAGAAAACACTGATTGGGACAATTACTCCCTCTGCCTTCATCCCAAATCCCTCTGCAAGAAATCCCATTTATGGTACAGAATAAACATGTTGGCCAAAGAAAGACTCTTAAATGTCTAAATGTCCAGAAACTCTTATAAAGAAGTGGGGTTGGATAAGCTTTGGCAAATGTTTGGAGGGATACTGTTGCTTTTCAGCACCTGTGTGGTCAATCTTCATTGCATCTGTTATCATTAAATGCAACACAGCCTTATTATCATCTCTATTGTTATTTATTCATCACACTGGTTGTGGAATTTGGCAGATGTACAGACATCCATTGACAGCTGTTTTTTTTTTTTTTTAATGTGTCTGAAAGCAAGCACAATGGTGCCATAAACTCCGACAGCTGACTGGCACATCCAATGTACAAAAAAACCAACAACAACAACAACAAAAAGAAGGGCCTACACCGAATGTACAGTATTCTCTCACCTGCAGCAACCCAAAAGGTAAAAATGCAATTTATGTGCATATTAAAGGCGAGATCACTCCTGGTTGTGATAAAGAAAAGCTGTCATATTCCTAAGAGGATGTGCCAATTGGAAAGGTCACAACCGTCTATACAGAACAAATGAGGCCGGTAATCATTTTTCCTGCCAACCGTTCCAGGCAGGGGAAAAAAACAACAAAAACCCCAGAGCTTGTCTGAATCCCGATGATCCCCGCTAGGTGAAATCATTGACGCACTTCCAGCTCAACTGAAGAGCTAGCGGCGCGCGAGGAACAATCGCTTTTTGCTTGTAGACAGTGAAGAACATCACACTGCAACGGCCTGGCGTGTTTCTGCACGTGGAGAAAACACACACACACACACACACACACACACACACACACACACGCACGCACACACACACACACACACACACACACACACACACACACACACACACACACACACACACACAGCCTGCCCACCTCCCCAGCCAGCTGGGAGCTCTGCTGCCGTCTGCCACAGGTAAATCACAGGTTATGAGCAGCTCTGACTTAACATTCTGCAGTGAGAGCTCTTTAAATCCTCTTTTAGTGAGTCCTGACATTTACTCCTCTGGAAACACGGTGTGCCGCTGTACCTCAAGGTCATGTGTGGCACTGGGTTAGAGAGTTTATGGAGGTTAATAGAAACTGCTTTAACTAAAAAGGAATTTCCCTACTATGCAGTTTTCCTTTCCACGAAAGCCCTGAAACAATTCCGACCTGGACTAAATCTGCATGTGCACCTTTATTTCCGCATCATTCATCCCAACGTACTCGCACAAGGTTTGAAGTTAAATGGTTATTTAAAGATGTGGGGAAGTAACACGGTGGAACACTTTAAAAGCACTGTAAATTTGACTTAAATACATTCAAAAGAATAAAGCTGACCACAAAAAACACAATTTAAATGTCCCTTTCTCCATCTTCCCATTAAATATATGACATTACATATTCTATGAGGCCTGAGTGTTAAATGTTTTCCTTATTTAAACATCAACAATGAGAACTTTTGAACAAAATCCACCCTTTAAAGATGCTTTAATCAAGAAAATCTCTGTCTGGTGTGTGTCCTACCACAAACCTAATTACCCTCATGAGTCTCACCTGTGCCCTATAGTCCCCGCCTCCCCTCCCAGTCTACCTAAACCAGGCTCTGTTTTCCCTCTCTTGCCACACTATCCTCATAAATGTGTGGTGTGGCTGTTGTTGTTTGTTAATGAATTTGTGTGGGAACTTTTAGATTGCATTTTGGCCTGATACCTGCTTGCTGAAAACTCTTTGTCATTAATCTGGGTTGGAGTCCTGTGTGCCAGGTTATAACTGAACGTAATATAGGACATGGTATCAAAGCCCTGGAGCTGCTAAATGTGTTTAAAGTTACCTTTGGTATTGGATCCTTCCTTGGCGTTTGGACACAGGTTATAGCACCATGTTGAAGAAGTTACTTTGTGTCTCGATCACATGATCACCAACCAGGGTGTTTAGTGTGTGTAAAGGTGGGTGTGAGACTGCTGCCGGCACTGCTTCTGGATGTGAAAAAGCTAACAGAGAAAAATAATAATAATAATAATAATGATAATGTATATGAACTGTGATGCTTGCACATGAACCAGTTGCCACAGTAACGCCAGTGACATACACAAAAAACTGATTGATCGTTATTCAATTTAAACAAACCCAACGTGACTGTTTAAAATTTCCCCATCAAAAAAACATTTAGTATGCTGAGGCCTTTAGCAGGGAGGAGGAGCCCATGAAGAAGACTTTAATCCTTCTTTTCATCATCGTCCTCACACGCTCTCCTTTTCATCTGATGACAGAAGCTCTTTCCGTCAGGTATCTTTACCCCGAAGGACCGCGGTGTTGGTTGCCTCCTGGGCGCAGCCCCTCCCCCAACTTGCCTTACCCTCAACTGGAAGGAGTTTCATGTGATCTTCAAGATCTTCTGGGGTTTTACGCTGGTAGCAGCACCACTGCGGAAGATGTTAAGGTGCAGCACTTCAGTGCAGCGAGTTCTGAGCTTTTCTAGGATGGGGTCAAGATGAATCCAGACAGTCTCTGGTGGTCAGCTTTTCCCTCAGATCTTTGTAGACATTGTTCTTCTCCAGTAGTTCCTTGAACGCTGGGTGATGTCTGGAGCTGATGGAGAGGGTCACTATTCCTGCAGTCTTTTCCATGTCTTGGCTGCCAGATCCAACAGGCTCCGCTCTCCCCTCTATCTCGCTTTTCCTTTCTCTTCTTCGCTGCCACAGTTTTGGCTGTGTTTTCCATTCCGCGAGCGCTCTGCCTCGTTACGTCCCTGTAGCATTTCTGCTTTTCAGCTCCACTTAATCTGGCACAAAAGCAACACCAACATGACAATATGAAGAATGAACAATAAGAATCTGAGATGATACTAATGAGCTGCCTTGCCTCTAACGACTTTACTAAAGCTCAAAAAAAGAGGTGTTACTGCTTTCTGTGGGAAAACGTGTGACGTAACACCAGGGACATAAGTTCATTTATTTGTTCTATTGGTGAAGGGGATCATATGCAAAATTTAACATGGATGATGCCATTTGACGCATTGCACTAGAGTTAAGTTGTAGCTAATTCACATAATTACGTCTTTAGTCCTCAATTTTAGAATTTGGAAGAAAAATGATTAAAGGACACATGTTTCTAATCATGCTAAACCTGCTAAAATACACACACACACACACACAGACACACACATGGTTCATATAAAGAGTAATCAAAATGCCGTTAGGACTTTGTCGATAAAAATGAAGCCTTATAACAGGATTTTGGAGTCAGGGAATGTGTCTGTGGATGAATCCCCCCACGCTCCATCATTTTCTTATCCACGGCTGCTGTCA
Source organism: Arothron firmamentum (assembly GCA_016586285.1). Taxonomy (NCBI): domain Eukaryota; kingdom Metazoa; phylum Chordata; class Actinopteri; order Tetraodontiformes; family Tetraodontidae; genus Arothron; species Arothron firmamentum. The sequence goes on from BJFM01001424.1 coordinate 127,851, forward strand.
GAACCCAGCTAAGCAACGACCCCGCAGGAGGAGAGATGAAGGACAAAGAGCACCACATGCTTCCGTTGCCATCCAGCTCAGTGACATGACTCTGGCTTTATTCCACCTGAATTCTCCTCCTGAAACATCTGAAGGTTAATGGGGGATAAAACATTTTGTCATGAAGCTCGCAGCAGCTGAGCCATCAGAGTGGACAGAGAGGAAGCATTTGGACAGGAGTGTGGAAGGTGTCATCCATGCTGGTGGCAGATGGAATATTTCTGTCACCATTTCGTCGAAAGAGAGTAACTCATATTGTAGCTGTGCAGAAGACATCATTGTAATAAATGACCATGATAATGGATGTGAGTAGGTTTGAAGAAACATGTTTTATTTCCTTGACAAGAGTGTAAAACGAATGACCTGATTCCAACGTAAAAATCAAGACTGCAGTAAAATCATCAGTGTTGCATCGTTTATGTGGAGTTAATACAGAGCCTATGGTGCTGTTTGGATTTAGTTTCAACTAAAAAGAGAGTTTATTTATTTTTTTCAGACTTTTCCCCCCTATCAATTAAATTCACATGGACAAATATGCTCATCATTCATACAACCCAATTAGCTTAATTGGAGCACGACTGTGGGATTACTTTAGGCTTCAGCATGGAGTGAAAGTACAATAATTTAATTATATGATGAGGTAAATTAGGTGACTGCACAATTATGTAACACACAAGCAAACACACTGCTCACACGCCTCCCTCCTGAGAGAGCTGCAGCAGTGTCTATTTTGTGGGGCAACACTGCCCCCAGCTGAAAGGTGCTCTGTTACACCTTCAGTTGTATTGCATCAAAAACACACACATTCTATTCAGGCTTTAAATGGAAGTCAGTGTGTTCCAGCATTATTATATCGATGGCTCCTAAATGCACGCACAAAAGTCCAAATCTTGACTTGAGATCCCTGCTTTCCTGCATATCCATACATAATATCCCGTGAAGATCTTCATAAAGTGATGATAAAGGTCTCACGGTGGAGAGCATGCAGGTGACATGTTCACCACCAGCAGCAGATGGCTCGACTCACATGCATATATTTATATAATATTTGGGGAAAAAAAGTTTTGTTTTGTTTTTGTTATGTTTTTTTTTACAGGCATTTTTAACAGTAGCAGTAGTACTTATGTATACGCGAGTGTTCCTATAGTCTAGTAAAAATTGTTTGTCTTCAACTTCTTTCCGTTAAAACTTCTATCTTACTTCTTTCTTTTTTTAACCCTAATTGCACATTATATTAAACTGTTTTTCTTAAAACGGGTGATGAATGTTGAATTAGTTGTTCCCAACATCGCCTATAAGGAGAGGGAGCCGTGTGTTTCGCAGATATCACAGATGACGGAGGGATGGAGGAATGTGGGGGATGCTGAGTCCACCTGATCCTCCTGCGCGCTCGGGGAGGGAGGGAGGGTCTCCGGGCTCCGCGCTCAGCTCCGGATTCACACAGGAAGCGCGTCCTCTCGGCGCTGCGCTGCTGACGTGATCACCGGGGGGATCGTCCACGCCACCATCGTGCGTTTATTCTCCGAGGGACATTACAAATTCAGCCGACGTCGCTTGGCGCGGGAGCCACGCCGACATCCCCCGTCGCTGTGGATCCTCAACCGGAGACATCTTACGGTAAGACGCGGAGCACGCCACGGCGCGCACTGACGACCAGCCTCTTCCGTGTGGGGCTTGATGCACAAAAAGCCGGCATTTACCCGAGACAAGCATGGCTGGCTCATCTAGAGATCTGTATTGTAGCCCTGCTTCTGGTTGAAGCAGAGAACGCTTCAGCAGCAGCGTGGCTCCAGGGTGGGAACGCGGTCGTGGGCCTCGGTCATGATGTACTCCTGTCACTCCCGAACACAAACAACGCAGGGCTGCTGTAAATATGGGTTAGTGGAGCACATACGCGCACCAGGCCAGCAGCTCGATCCATGTGATCTTTAGATCAACGATGTTGTTTTCCTGCTGAGATTGGCGAGGGAAGAGACGCATCAGATGTGCAGCATCACCAGTCTAGACACAAGACGAACATGCGTGCGTGCAGTTGTGCACAGGCCCGCGCAGCGCAGCGCACCGCTGGAGGCTGCAGCTGTAGGTATCACATGCAGATCATCCATGTTCAACATCCTAAACTGGCTCTGTTCAAATAATTCCAGTTGGGATTTATGATGGAGCTAAACCAATAATCTCCTGTCACAGGTTTGATTCAGAGCTCATTCAATTCCAGCAAATATTTGACAAGGAGGTGAAGCTGGTTTCCGTGTGGGAGGACCATAGGAACGCCATGTGTTCACACATGAATTATGAATGTTTCTCATAACCTCATTCACAATAATGCAGCCCAACCTCCCCTTTCATCTCTAATTAAATGGCCTAATAAAACAAACCAATTTTAGAATGATTCCACAGCCTGGGGAAGCAGGACTATTGTTAGAATCATGCTAAAGAGTCATTTCCTCATGATGACCTGAAATGATTCATGCTATCCTTTTAGAAGCGGTTTTTAGGGGTGAGTTTGGGTTTTATCACACAAATGCCGGACTCTGAGATGTGAGTCATCATCACCATTGGTTACACAGAGATCACCCTTCAGGGACAAACGAATGCACCGTCTATGATGGCAGTGTCATTAAGCAATATCCCGAACATTCCCACACACAGTTGGGACGCCTGTACCCAGGGCTCTGGTGCTCTGCCTCTGAGTTTTTCGCCCTTGCCTGAGCCTCAGGCGTGATTGCAGTGATTGTCTCTCGTCCAAACTGTGGCCCAGAAGTGTCATTTTTCGAATCCTCAAACCTGAGGCTGAAACATTCCTCTTGGAGACACGCACAGACATACTGCAATGTACATTACCCACAGTGCACGGCCACGGCCTGCTGTGGTATTTGTTATAAGGTATATTTGTTGGTGAGTTTGGGAAGCCTTGAATCCAAGGAGATTTCCAGGGTAAGCAGGAAGGGCAGACAGGTCAATTCCAGCTTAAATATAGTGTCCTTGCCTGTCGGGATGGCTCTGACAGAGACAACGGGGCCATTTGTTGGTGCAGGCTCTCATGGAGATCGTCCTCTTTAGTCGGTGCTACGCGTGAGCTGAGCTTTGCGTCCCTGCGTGGTGCAAATGTGCTTAATTGGCAATGCTAAATTCTTCATGCGACCAGAAGAAATAACCTTTCTTCGCCGGTGCACTATCAGCACTCAGCGTTGTCTGTTTGGGCACATGAATTAATGATTGAACCAGAGTGGTGGGTGACGACGGCACTCCCATAAAACTTTAATGGCCTGCATGTTTCATCTCTTAGGCAGATCCTTGGTAGAAAGGAAGTGCTTGCTTCCTCCTCCCACGCACGCCGCGCTTTGGAAAGAAGGCCGACATATTCGAGGATGATTCCAGTCTTTCAGAACTCTTTCTGACAGGTGAAAATAAGCATAAATAACCACCGTAACACGCTTTCTTCCGGAGAAAACGGCATTTGTGGGTTTTTTTTGCTGTGTGATTCATCACTGATTGATGGCTTCACTAACAAGATTAATGTTCGGGTCAAAGTTCAGCCAAGGTCTGTTGTGACATTCATTTCTTCTGAGTTTATATTTTTAGCCCGTCCTAGTTCCACATATAGAGTAAATGCTCTGGAGAGTTTCCGTGCCGCTCAAATCAGAAATTGAAGCCATACGTTACTGTGACAGGCCACCTTAAAGGCTCGCATCAGTTTTCCCTGTCAGTGTCACCTTACTGGAGGAGTGAAAAGAAAAGCGAGTCGATTTGCCCTGGTTCAGCAGACTTTCACAACTGACCAAATAACAGCACTCAAGTAATAATTGCCTGGCTGTGAAGGTGACAGTCCGCTCTGCCACGGAGAAGGTGGTGACTGTAAGAAATAAAGGCTTGGAAATGGTGCTGTTAGTGTAGCATTTCAATCACGATGGTGTGAAAACCATGAAGGAATGTGAATAACAATGTTTGGAACGATAAAGAAAACTATGTTGATATTAAACTGCACGTTTCCTTGCATTTAAGGACAAAATCCCACCGTAAAGTTTGCGACTTGATCCAAAATCACAAGTTCCTGTCAGAAAAATGTTAACTGCAGACCTGAGGATTGAATGAAGTGTGTCTGGCCGTTCAAGTTCCTGCATTTCTTACTTATTCCATCCCAACTTTGCTGGACACTTCCCAGTTTTAATAAAATGCGGTATTAAAACGCTGAGGCCTGTTTGCAAAGTGACATTTATGGGGGCTTTTTTGACCTTAATGACAGCATCACGGTTAAAAGGGCCAATTTTACCAACTGGATAGCATTTGGAAAAGTTGAGCAGGGGCCCCGTTGTGTGTTTTCTGTACCTTGTTCATTAATTTTCCTCACACTGAGCGGGCCCGTCCAGCTGGGCCTGTTTCACCTCTGGTCCTCTGCTTTCTGCCTGGCTGCGTCACTGCGGCCAAATGTGAACAATGCCGCTTTGTGTCCCGCGTACGTGGGCTGTGGGGATCAGGAGAGGAGGGCCGAGGGTCCGCGGGCCAGAGCAATCTCCCTCCTACCTCAGGAGAGTCACAGCACGACACGACAGCGAGGCCTTTGTGGAAACAGTGAATTAATCACAGCATATTTTAATGCTTCAGTCACAGATCCTTAGGCCCAGTCTAATAACTGTAATTGGACTTCTGATCGTAAACATTGTAAACGGGGGGTTAATGCACAAACATGCCTCGTGTGTATTGCAAACACTCTTTGTGAATGCTGATTTGAGATAATTAGATTTGCATGGTTGGAAATAAGCTTGTTGTTGTTGTTGTTGCTCTGCAACAGGGGGTCTACAAACATATTCATCATCATTAAATGCAGGAGAAACCTTGGAAATGATGCATTCTTTTGCATGCACGCCTGCACACCACTCCCACATACATCCCTTTACTGGTGTTTTTAATACATTCAATATGATTGTTTTTAATATGAAAAGATGTAATTTTTAGCAGATTATCAAAATTTTGTTTGATTTCTCTGCATTTCTACAGTTGGCTTCTTAATTTTGCAGGTTGCTCTTAACAGCCGTCCCTCTGCCGCTGTGACACAGGCCTCGTATCGATTGCGGAGTCAACCCCAGTGTCCTCTTCATCCACTCCTGCCGTGGGTGTCTCACGGAGGATGTCAGACAGAGACTGAGGGTAGGACACCCTGATACGTCCAGCACGCGGGTCGCCATGGACTGACACAGGGGTCATCTGATACCAGATCACACTGGCTTTGCTTGCAAGTGTAAGTCTCTGATTAATCCCTCTGACCACCAACTATTCTATTCTGTTTCAGGAGAATCTATTGAAATTTAATCCATTAATGGGAAATAATCCAATAATAGTGTCTCCTTTCAAGATGAGGCTAATGGGATTTGAAATCATCCCACCAGATCGGTCCTTTTGACCTTAACTGTGTGAGAAAGAGGCTTTGGAAGTAGCGGGAACATTTGCTCATCTTCTGATAGAAAGTGTTGCAGTATGACGTTGTCTGTGTTTGACAGATGCTTTTAAAAGAAACCTTGATGCTTCCTTCACACAGTACACTGGCTTTGAAGATATTGTTCCGACTTATCGGACCGTACCATCGTCATCTTTTTCCACAGTGTCTCTCTCTCTATCTCTCTCTCTCTCTCTCTCTCTCTACCGAGGACGTCTCCTGTTATAGCTGTTATCTCTCAACCCAGAATCCGGACATTTAACTCTTCCAGCTCTGCTCCGCTTACATCCGTTTCTCTCTTATCTTTCCTCTCACTGCTGCCACTGATGTGTCTGTGCTCTCATTCCGCCCTTTCACTTGGCTCTTAATGCTGGAAGTGGTGACTGTTTTGATTTTCACTCCTTTTGCTTGATCTTTGTTCTTCTGCTCCCTGGGAATCTAAAAAAAAATAACTTTTTTTTCAGAGGGCATTTCACCACTTCTCTGCCAAACACAAAATCTGCTTCTGTCTTTGAGGCCTTGTTGATCTAACAGTGAGCTACTTGATAGATGTATTTTGACATAATTTTAGGAAACAGACTGTTCAACAGTGTCTCATAACTTTGATGATGTTCCAGCCTTCACCTGTACTTTTGTCCTCTGTCCAAACATACATCCCTCAACAACCTAGAACTCATTAGTTCTGCACATCACATGTGCACATAACTGCTTTTATGTTGTAATCGCTATCAGCAGAGAACATAAACAGCACTTCACAAATTGTAGCATGAGTCACATTTCAATATTTTTACCCTGGTTTTGAATTTTTGACTAACTGTGAGGTTAAATCTACAGTAATTTTTTAAAGAAACCCCATAAGGGACCCCTCGATTCTTCAACTGTTAATGTCTGCCTGAAAACAGACAATGCAGCACCTTCCTCTGCGCACTTTGCTCTGAATTAATGATAGAGCGGAGTGAACTGACAGGTCTGGCAGCAGGAAAAGAGATATTTCTCTGATTCCTTTTTACTGATGTCTATTTCCTTTGAGCCTTGTTTTCAGGTTTTCCTTTGAGAGTCAAGGTGAGAGAGGCGTAGACACGGAGCAGAAAAGATTCGTTTTCAGGTGGAGTGGGTCTGGGGATTTACAGATGTATGGTGTATCTCCCTTTTCTTTGCACGGTTGAATTTTCTGGGTTTTGTATCTCCCTGGCGTTGATGTCCTTGTGCTATCTTCATCTCGCCTCTGTTCACAGGCACAGGCGGAGTGAATTAGCGTTGAATAATGCATATTCATCCACAAAACACTAACACTGCTCGAGCAGAAGCGTGGATGTTTCGCATGCCGAATGCAGCTTTGTGCTTGGATTAGATGACCTGCCTCTGCACTTCCAGCTCAAGATGCAGCACAATTCAATTTCTTTGCAGCGTTCACGTCGAGCAGGTGCTCCTGGATGAATCTGGGGTGAAGAACTGAATAGCTTGGGGAGGCGCGGGCAAACACACCAAAGCTTTTATTTACTTGGATCCACACATGGCGCTCAAAGTGATGACGAGTTGTAAGACAAGATACAGATTAAGACATCACTGGCAGAGTGAAGGCGATGTAAAGCACACTAACATTGTGAGAGTCCAGGGCGAGTTAATGTAACTTGAACCCTGAAGGGAAAGAAGTTAAGAGGGCGGTGAAGAGAAGGAAAGAAGCCATTTTTATTTGAGAGCCTCTTTGTGCTTCCATGACAACAGCCTACATGATAAACGAGGGAGGAGTAAATAAATGAGGTGCCAACAGAGGAACCTAACACCGGTGTTGTTTGGCTGCAGCCCACTCCTGCTGCTGCTGCTGCTGCTGCTGCTGCTGCTCTTTTTATGCCTGGATGTAGAAGCCCTGTTTCTGGTATTTTGTACCAGAGTATTGCTTACATAATGGTGCAACACCCATCCAGGTGTGAAATCATTTTTGGAATTAGAAGGGCAATAACGACGATCTTTTTATGACCTATTGCTGTCAACAGGTTGTTCTGACGTCTTGATGAGGCCGGAGGCTCGATCATGAAAAGAGACGTTAAAGAATCTCGGCTGTTAAATATTATTAAAAGGAGGTTTTATTCAGCTGATGTCCAGATTCATTGTTCTGATTCAGTCTGATCCATGATGGAGCCTGATGGTTGCTCAGACGTGTTTCTGCCATGTGGCTGGAAGGCTGTGCTCACTTCTCCGTGCACGAGGCTGTTTACCGTGAGTGATTCACATCAGCTGGCATGCACACAAATGCCAAGGTCAAACCTTTCCCAGTAGAATGGTTGACTGTAGCGGGGTGATTCACCGTGAGTGTCTGACTATGACTGGGAATGCAGAAGAAGTCAGGACACGTACTCACTCAGATTTTTTATCTGATTTGGACATTTCAGAAATGACCAGAAATTTTATTTAGATTTGTGTGGCAATAATACAAAAGAGATGCAAATTGTTTCTTAATAGTTGCTTCCTTAATTCGTTGCAAACATTGAAATCTAAATATTCCCGTTTATTTAGTGATAAGACAATCTCTGAGAGCGCCCTCTGGTGAGCTCTATGGGGTACTACTTTATATCGGTTATGAACAGCAGTTTACACAAGTCTGTGCATCTGCCTTCTAGCTTTGCAGAGTGAAGCTGTATTTAGTTGAATCTCTCTTAAACTCCCAGAGCTTATTAAGGTTGGTATCAGCCAACTGTCTTTTTGTAGGATTTGCAAGTAAATTGCATGAATGTTTGGGGAGAAGTATCAGTACTAAAGTCCAGCGGAGGACGGAGAAAGTATGAGAAATTCTGCCAAATGCCTGTTTAAAATGCCCTCTTTGCTAAGGAATGCTGTCTTACTGTCCCCAAGTGTCATAATTTAGCAGACTGCACATCAGAGAGTGGGGATGCCATTTGAGAAATACTGTGCTTAACTCACCTCTACGGGGTCCACCGCGAACATGGATACCGTCACCTGATGCTAAGATCTTCTCACAGCAGCAAACTGTCAACATAAGCACAGCAAACTGTTCAGCTGAGGCCCAGGCATGGCTCTGGAGCCTTCTGGAAGCTGACCTGTTCTTCCTCTCCTCCATCGGCTTCACCGGGCTCTGGATGGATTTTGTGTTAGTGTTGCGCCATCTAGTGGTGTTTTTTGAGAGTTACAAGCTACTGTCTGAAATATTGAGCATTTTTTTCTGTTTCCACACACAGTGACAATGGTGTTGTTCCTGGTTGGTTTCTCTGTTGCCGTGAACAATTCAGCCCATGGGAACCAAACAGCAGGTAACTAAATGACCAATCAAGAGACTAAAGTATTAAAATTCTTTTACCTCAGGACACCAGATGAAAGAGACCAGAAAGACATATGACCTTTACTTTCATTTAAGAAGTATAAATCTAACTTTCAAAGGAGACAGCTGCATGTTTAATAAAAGATCCAGCAGTACGTGTGTTTAAATCTGTTTTATTCCTATGTGTCCTCTCCAGAGAACCCCACCCATAAAGGTGCTCATGTGCTGCCTTCAACACTGGTCATATCGCTGCTTCTCATCATCGTCGTCTTGCTGACCATCTACTGCCTGAGGTGAGAACACTGACACACGCACTCAGGAGATGTAACCTTTTCCTTCATGCGTGAACAGGCATGAGAGTGAACGTGTCAGGTCAGAGCATTGGGCTGGGGGAAGTTTAGACACATATGGCGAGCACTGGCTTATGGGTAAACAGCTGCACGTCTAATACGGCAGCAGATAAACAGCTTGGTCAGGTCAGGAAAGTGCTCCTTCAGTGTCCTGCAGACATGAGGAGGAGCGGCTTTGCCTCTCGGAGGATCCTGACGTTGTTTTTTATATGTTACCTCATGTGATCCCCATTAAATATTCGCAATATTTCTGCGTTTTATACAGATTCAAAAATCACAGGAAAGGTCTAGTGACGTCAGTCGATAAGAAGATTCCAAATGGCTTCATGGAAGAACAAGGTACCGTTGTGCTTCAGTCAATATAACTGCCAGTGTGTTAAAACTTTGAGGCTTTTATGTTCCCTTTTTTTTCTTTTGAATGTAGGATAATGTTCTTTATAGACATGGCATAATTTTGAAACCTGAAATCCAAGCAGATGGAAAAGGTTCACATGGCTCTTAGCTTTCAGAGCATGTAGGGAGTCATTTAAAAAAAGCGAAGGAAAAAGAAAAAAAAAAGAATTCTGAGTTGAGACAGTTTGATCCAGCAGCATGTTTATGAGTGAAGAAATCATATCTGTCAAGCGTACCCAAAAGTAAGAAATCTTAACGGCCATCGAGCTTGTTTTTGCAGGTGCAATGAGAGGTTGTAATGTTCCCTGTAGGGGAATGTCAGCAGCCTGCCTGTCATATATTCCTCTGAACGCAGGCGAGCAGACAGTGGTCCTCCTCCCTAGATCTCCCTCACCGTCCAAGAGGTACTTCCCGATCCCTCTGGGCTCCCTGGAGGAGGAGTACCGGATACGCTCTGCAGATGATGGCAAGCTCTTCAGAGAAGAATTCAATGTAAGCAGGGGCTGCGGCGCGCAGGCATCCGTCTCGCGAGCGCCGAACACACACAGAGGGCGGTAATAAAATGTTATGTTTGCAGTCTCGGTGCTGTGGATTTATTCTTATCTCACGAGGATTGTCTTCTTTCTTTACAGTCGCTGCCGTGTTACTACCACCTCGGGTCCTTTGAGGAGGCGAGCAGAGAGCATAACAGAGAGAAAAACAGATACCCCAACATTTTACCATGTGAGTGCGGCTCAGACGTCTGTGACAGTCAATATCAGCCCGACTGTGACAGACGATGCTGTGTTTTATGGCTGAAACTGAAGGAAAGCCAACGCTGTCTCTCCCCTTTTCCACAGATGATCATTCCAGAGTGGTGCTGAGTCATGATGGACATCCGTGTTCAGACTACATAAATGCATCCTACATAAATGTAAAAGTCCATTACAGATCTTTTCGTGGAAAATTGGCAAAGTATTGATATTGTTTACTTTTCCCCGCAGGGTTTTAAAGAGAAGAACAAATTTATTGCAGCTCAAGGTAAAATTCAGCCTTCGGCAGGCTGGATTGGATTTCTTTGGTGTATATAAATGCATCCGTCTCGTTCCAGGCCCAAAGCTGGAGACAGTGGCTGACTTTTGGCGCATGATTTGGGAGCAGAAGACAGCGACCATAGTGATGCTGACAAACCTGAAGGAACGAAAAGAGGTCTGTCTGACACAGCCGACTCAATCTGCAAGCCTCCCATGCACCATTAGCAAAACTTTCCTGTGTTCCCATGACGGCAAAGTCACCGGCACAGTTTATTTAAGCACTTTTCCAAAGTGTCGCCCCACAGATCACTTAGCATGGCGCTACATTTAGCCTCCGAGGGATGATCAATTGAAAGCACCGCAGAAGGTCTGATAGGGCAGGATAGAGACGTCGGGGATCAATGATGGAATAATTGCTGATAAGATCCTCAGAGGCTTCATGATAATTACGGTAGTCTGAGAATCTAGTTAATGAGTAGAAGCGTCACAGCGTTTTATTGACTGACTGAGAGGCTAAAACTCTCTGTGATTAGCTTTGAATCGGACTGAAACGTGCAGGTCACACACATATTTCTAATGCTGTGTTTGGCTCGACAGGAAAAGTGTTTCCAGTACTGGCCAGAAAAGGGCTGCTGGATGTACGGGAATGTCAGGGTGGCCATGGAGGACTTTACCGTACTGGTGGACTACACCATTCGCAAATTCTGTATTCAATATGTGAGTAAAATGTGGCCCTTATGTCCTTCCATAATAAAAGCATGCCAGTTATTTTATTTTTTTTATAATACTATAAAACTGTGCACTAGGTGCTAAATAAAACTATTAGTTTAAATGTCCCATGTTGAATTAAAGGTTTTGATATAAAGAGATGATATAAGAAATACATTTACACACAAATACACAATACATTCCAATAATTAATAAAAGCGTGTTTTTAAAAAAGCATGCAGTTTTTGCCGTGCATCTAAATTTAACAGGTATGAATACTGCACAAATATGCTCTTCTTTTCAGCCATCTTTGGGGCTTTATTCACAGGTAGTGTCGCTGCTTTTTTGAGGCGTGAGCTTCATCTTCCTCACTTTACCACATCCACTTTGTTGCGTCTGCATCTGAAGGCAGAAACGTGAGGATGCGCTCCCAGCGCCGCTGCTGCGGAGCTGCACTGCAGACTGATTTTCCATTCGCCCCTCTGAGCGCAGCGACGGCGAAGCTTCGAGAGAACGAAAGCACGTCCTCCAGAGAGACCATTCATAGAGATACAATAGAACCCCGACAGAAAGGCGCTCTTAATTAGATTCTGACGCGAGCAGCTAGTCGTGTCAAATCACTCGTTTCCTTTGACATTTTTGGCTGAAAAGCGCCCACGTACAGGTGGTGATTCTAAATCTCTGCTCCACAGCAGGGCAGCGATGGTCCCAGAGCCCCCCGCCTGGTCACCCAGCTCCACTTCACCGGCTGGCCAGACTTCGGGGTGCCGTTCTCACCCATCGGCATGCTGAAATTCCTCAAGAAGGTCAAGGCTGTCAACCCGCCCTACGCTGGGCCGATTGTTGTGCACTGCAGGTCAGAATTCTTGGAATCTTTTAAAGTTCAGGCTTCAGTCGCACAGCAGGAAGAGTGTTGTTTCCATGAAAGGAGAATGGAGGCTTTTCTAATCAGGAAATCTGCTTAAAGTTAATCTTTTATTAGTTTTCGAAAAAGGCCTTGAAATGTTCTCAAGAGATGATGTTGAAAGATTCCCTCACAAGTCTAACGGAACATTTTGAAGTGTTAGTTTAAGACTGTTCTGAGCTGGTTGTGTGTGTGTGGTGTGACTGCTGTCTGATACTGGTGACCAGTATGAGCCCTCAGCGGTGAAATCTGCAGCTGACTGCAGAAACTGTTGCAGCAGGTGCTCAGAGAGGAGGCCTGCCTTCCCTTCTGTGGTCCGCTGCGGAATCGCAGCTTCGCGCCCCCC
>BJFM01001424.1:155062-165349 GCA_016586285.1 Arothron firmamentum
ACCACCACCACCACCTTCAACACACCCACCACCGCCACTCCACCTCCAGCTCTACCGCTCCTTCACTTTTTCCCTTCCCCTCCCTCCCACTGCTGAACCTTTCTGCACCCTTTATGTCCTGCTGAATTTTCCCCTCTGACACACGCTCCCTCTCCTGCTTCATCTCCTGCTTCACACATACATAAGCAGGGTGGCATGCACAAGCACAGGCTAGCGCATGCACGCATGCACACATGCACGCACGCCACATGGCACACGAGCCAGCTCCCTTTGTCTGTTAAGCAAACAGGAGCTGGCAGCACTTGTTACAGATAATAAAGTTGTGAATGGCTGATTTTGAAGAAATAGCGCTGTTGCACTGTCACAGCAATGGCATTACTCATTTATACAATGAATTCCAAAAGTTCCCCTCTCTTGAGTCTCCTCTTGTAGACATACAATAGCAAGCTTAATTACATTAAGTTCTGAGAAGAGGGAAGTTAATGGATGACATTTTGCTACACCATGCGTGCTCCTTCCAATAACAATAGAAACCCAAATAAGACCTGATTAATATGCATAGCAGAGCCAATGAACTTAATTGTCAAGTTGCTTTTATCAACCTGTCAAAGGATTGACAATTAAAACAGCCTCTGTTAAAACTTTAATGAGAAGCAAGTAGGAGAGAGGGATGATGAGGGAACAAAAAGAAGCAAGCTTCATCCGTCATGAAAGACGCTACAAGACAACTACCCATTATTATTTCCTATCAGGATAAAACTATGCAAATCATATTATGCATTTTTAAATAATGAGTCAATGAGTAATATTTAATTTATTGCCTATACTCTTAAAATGAATTTTTAATGCTGTTTTTAAGCTGATGAATTCATTAGATAATTTTTGTGGTGAGTTGTGATAGCAAAGTTGTTTTTTTCCTGCTACCACTGTCCTTCTGTGACTGGCCTGAAAGTGCACGTTAGTCTTCCAGTTCAACAAGTAAACTTTCCGAAGTCTCCTCTCAAGGAGGCCGAAGCAGGTCATTATGTTCAGGAAAGCATGAGATGAGCTGAGGTCTGCCCCCAAACTAAGGGAAAGGCGGCGCTTTCTCGCATTTTTTTACCCAACATTAACATCAGCGGGTCTGCGTTCCAGTGAGGCGCAAAAACTGCTGACTCACTCCCAGTGTGCTGGTTGTTGTTCTCCCTTACAGATGTGACCGTTAATAGGCCTGCATCCATAATCATTAGTGTGTCTCAGTGCACAGGTACCCGATGGGCCCCGTGCGTCTGCCATTTGGTCTCGGTTCACTGTGCCTGCCTGCAGATGTGAGGGAGATACACACCTGCTCGGGGGCTCTCAAACAGACCGCCGCCATCCGTCACAGCTCACGCTACACTCGCTCTGTCGGAACAAGGCCTTGGTTCCGGTCCAGTGGCCCTTAGACTGTAGGTCAGCGGCCGTTTCTCGTGATGAACCCACCCTACCATGAATCATATTCTCTTGTCTCTTTACACCCCCTCCACGGCCCGACCCTCGGCGCCCCCTGTTGGTCGTTTGGTCCTTACTCTCCAAAGGACTCGTGCAGTTTCAGCAGGTAGAAACAGCACCATGAAGAGATATAGGAAATAATTATTACAATTTTCCACATTATGCACTCTCTCTCTCTCTCTGCTCATAAACCACAGTGCACTTCATTAAAAAAGAAATAAATAAATAAAAATTAAAAGTGAGTTGGGAAAAAAAAAACTTTCATATGGGTCCTTCACGGGCATCAGTCCACACTTCACACTACATTTGTTGATATGTGCATGCATGTGCACGTCTCATGCCAACCCGCTTCTCATCAAGTCCTAATGAGGCCAGCTGGCTCTCTGCTCGGACCAAACCAAACTGGAGAGACGGCACAGTCCTGGCTCTCTGTTTGCCTTTTATACCCCACCTCCCCAAAGCCCCCCCCCCTCCCCCCACCCCCAACCCACCCTCTCCTCTGGATATCTTGAAGGAAACACGGCTGACTGGGCACACGCCGCAGATTTGGAAATGGTGTGTTTCTGTTAAAATCTACCCTGTCTCCCACGTCCCTCCGCCAAGGCCTGAATTAGAAAATCCACAGCTAAAGCCCGAGACCTGCCTCCTTGGTTACTCACCGCTCTGGTGTTTTCTGCATCTACAACAGCTGTGGTGATGTTGAGGTCTGCTGGAGAACAGCGGAAAAGCGAAGATATACCCCGAGGCGCAGTCAAGGGAATGTTGTTCTTGACTATGGAAACAGAAACGCAGGCAGTGTTACATATATCTACAATAACTACAATAAAAGCACAGACGGATAAGCCAGATCAGAGGCAACATGTCTCACATACTCTTCTCAAAACTTGAAAAAGCCAAGGATACACACCCATCAACTTTAGTGTCCATTATCACAGACAAGTTGACTTGTGAAGATCATTTCTTACTGAGCTAATTACACAGCAGACTAATTAGAGGCATTTCACATTAATAACAAGCGTTACAGTTGATAAGGGCCAAAGAGGTCTGCAGAGAGACTGGTATTGTCCAGGCTGTTCCTTGGCATGCACTTAGAGACACATGGGTGAGTAATTCCACCTCCCCTGCAATGTCTCCTTGACAACTAACAATAATATACCTCCTCTTCGGTGTTAAACAAAACATATGTACATTTGCAGCAACATGTGCATATGAGCAGATGCGCATATTCCACACATGGGGCTGTGCTCACGCATGCACAATATGCCCACACGTGCATAAACATGCACGCATCAACATTAATTTGTCTGCAAATACATATAAACAATGCATGCATCCCTGTCCTCTTTTGTCCAATCAGCAGTCAGATCCTGTGCACTGCAGCGAGCAGACTACATGTGAGTTTTTGCCCAGGAAGAGAGACCTGGACCTGGGGGAGCACCTTAACAGGTAGCCCTGGGGTGCTTACCAGAGTTTGGGCAGCTAGGGGGAAAGAGTGGCTCTGGGAAGCTGTACCACCACTATCCTCTCTGTCCACTGATTATGAAGCAGGTCCCAGACGGGTGCCTTCAGGAACCCTCCAGGCTACTCACAGCCTCCCTCTCCTCTGTTACGGGATCTGTCGCTGGGGGATTTTGACTGAAGTATGAGGAGTATATGTGGTAGACGTGGGGAGAATTCTCGATGTGTACATGCTGATTTTTTCTTGTTCTCCCAAACAAAAGTTTTGTTCTTGATCATGAAAAACAAAATGGCAAAGCTAAATGGGATTGATTATAGATCACTTGGATCTGACGTGTGTATTCCCCAGATTATCCATTGTGTCCCAGTTGCTGAAATAGTTGACGTCCAAATTGAAAATGTCCTGGTTTGTATGCACTGCAGGAGCTGAAAGGGAAAGATCTCAATGCTCGGACTCAACTATAACCCTGTCTGAGTTATGATGACATCTCAAGTTTGCAAAAGCCCTCTGGCATTCCTGAAATGTGCATGCGTGCGTTTGTGCGTGCGTGCGTGCGTGTGTGTGTGTGTGTGTGTGTGTGTGTGTGTGTGTGTGTGTGTGTGTGTGTGTGTGTGTGTGTGTGTGTGTGTGTGTGTGTGTGTGTGTGTTTGTGTGTGTTTGTGCGTGCAAAACTTGCAAAGTCCAGAAAGAAGTGAGGGGGAAAAAAAAATCATAACTAATGAGCCCATTTAGCGCCCAGCACCTGACTTTGGCCCGTGATCTCCTGGAGACATTAGAAGCAATTTGCCACCAGACTTGAGGGCTCGTCTCCCAAACATTATCAATGAGCTTGTCAGGTAGAGACCTAACCTCCCTTTGTTTCCTCCTCCACCTTCTTCCCTGCTCTAGTCCCCCAGCTTGCTCCCCGGGCCCCCGAAGAGGAACCAGCGGCATGATGTCACACACCTGTTTGGCTGGAGGCTGCGGCCCGGCGATGCTCACAGCCGTGGGTGTCACGTTGGCACCCCTCGTTCCCCCCCTCCTCCCCCCTTGTCGTTGCCTGCTACGCCCTGTGGATGTGTCAAAATGGCAGATGATGGTTGGGGTGTGTGCAGCTGCTTGGGAAGAGGAGTGCCAAGGGCGCTCATTTCCTGCAGTGAGTTTTAATTTGCTCTACCCGCATCTCCTAAAGAACCCTACCCCCCAGTGCACACACACACACACACACACACACACACACACACACACACACATCCATCTACTCCTATAAACACATATCATAGCTTGTGATAAACACACACAGTACACAAATCTGCTACCACCCAAGGGGGCAAAAGCCCAGCGTCCCCAAACAGAGGTGAGTGCGGGTGTGGGAAACTGGATGGTGCCAGACACAAGTTCTGAAAGAATGCCTTCCTTCGACTTAAATAAAACTCCGAACAAGACTGTGTGCTCAGATCACCGAAGTGACGCGTGCACAAATCATCACACGGGCTTTCAGCTGGGTGAAAAGAGACAAGTCACAGACCTGCTGATAGATGACATGGCTACCTGAGGAAGGGGTCCGTGTCTCCTGGTATCAGCTCTGCAGTTGTCACCAGTAACTTAAATCCCCATTGATCAGACAGCAAGAGTGAATTTGTGTTGCTGTTTTTTTTTTTTCCCGACTGCCACTTATCGAACAAACCCATTTTCACACAAGGCACACGCATATACCTGACAGTTACACCCAAACAAGCCTTGCTGTTTACTTGAGAACAAACACACAGACGCCAACCAGCAAATCTATTCTCAATACACACATCACCCCAGACGTAAAGAGATTCAATTTTCGCCTACCGGGAGTGTTTCCATTTTTTTTTTACGCAACCATTTTTTTCCTGTCTCTCCTGTGTCAAGACAGCTGCCTTTGATGTTAGCATCTAATATACAGGGCTAAAAAACTATAGTTTGCTATGAGCTGACAGATAAAACAGTGCAAGACGCCATTACCCTGCAAAGCGGAATAATGAGGAGACCTGAACACACAGAAGACAGGAGCCCAGTTGAATTACCGTGGTCTCTCATCCAAGGTGGGAGCTTTTTGACAGCTTTCCAGGCAGCACAACACATTACCATACTGACGCTGCTCTGTAGTGCCAAAGAAAAGCTTTGATGAAAACATAACTGGGAAACTGGGAAATCTTTACGTGTGTGAGCGAACGCGCGTGCACATTCATGTCGTGAGCAGTGTTCATTTACCCGTGTGTGTGTGTGTGTGTGTGTGTGTGTGTGTCTTCTCTGGATGAATTTGTGCACGTCTGCAGGTACTCATGTGCGTGCGTGCGCGCGCGCGTGTGTGTGTGTGTGAGAGAGACAACAAAGACAGGACAACAATGGGAAACCAACTAGTGTCAAGCTGCAACTTTATGTTCTCTAATTACTGCGTGGATACTGTATTCTTCAGCATGCTCCTATTGGCTGTGATACAAGGGCTTATTTTTGATTTATTTTCATGTTGAGGATGCAGTTGAGTTATTAAAGTATCAAACACAACTGACAATATGTCTAAAAGAAAATTCTTCAAGTGGGGAGAAATGCTGCCAAATATATTCTGCCATTTCATTAATGTGGTTTGCTGGTTAGTTATCCATATTCTAATAGAGTAGGCTTGATGTTAGATCTTTGGCAAGGACACCCTGTACTGAGTTTTGGCACGGTGCTGTGCCGCAGTATGCTG
Source organism: Arothron firmamentum (assembly GCA_016586285.1). Classification (NCBI taxonomy): domain Eukaryota; kingdom Metazoa; phylum Chordata; class Actinopteri; order Tetraodontiformes; family Tetraodontidae; genus Arothron; species Arothron firmamentum. Next base: position 160,690 of record BJFM01001424.1, read on the forward strand.
CTGACTCTGGGTCTTAACGACAGGCTAAACGAAGCGGGCGTTACGGCCCCCTGGATAGGTCATTACTCGTCCGTGGCCAAGAGCTAAACTGGAGCAGGGCTTTTTAAAGAGGGGAGCAGGTGTGTTTCACCATAGGGGCTGGAGCCGGCCCAAGACCAAACAGCCTTAACGGTCTTTATCTCCTTCATAATGAGGCCACGCTCTCCGCACACCCGAACTCTGCCCACATGGGCTAATGCTGGAGGTATGGAGACCCAAGCCTCCTCTGGTTAAATGGTGACACTTTCAAAATGACCTGTGCCCTGAGTAATAGTGCGGAGGGACATCATAGGTGTCACTACTCACATTTGTTTCTTAAAAATAATTTTAAAAAGTACGCTCCAAAGTATGGCTGAAGTATTTGAATGTACATGCAACCAGTAATCTTTTTTTTTTTTTAATTTAAAAGTATAATATTTAAATAACTCTGTGAAATGTAACAGACTTCCTGGGCATGTGTGTATGTGTGTAGTTTAATGTGTGTGTGTGTGTGTGTGTGTGTGTGTGTGTGTCTGAGTGGTATTGTCCCTCTCCTCTTTCACCTGTCTGAATAGGTTCTCTGGTATGGTCCCTGTGCTCCCCACAGTCTTCTCAGCCCTGTCAAACGAGTTGAACTTGATCAACATCAAACGGCATAGCATTCAAAAGTATTAGTGTTCTCTGTTGATGGGCCCTCTTGCTATCACAAATCAGTCCCTCAGCTACTTCATTATTTATCTCTAATTCATCAGTGTTGTCTCCTCACACACAGGCAGCAATGCGCACACATATACACACACAGACACACAGGCATGCTGTCTCACACACACGGTGCATCAGTGCGTCAATCTCTGCCCACCTTCAGCAGAGATTTTAATTTTCTGATGCACTGTGCCACCACAGTTCAGCCCAAAAACATTAAAAAGGAATGTTTTTCCCTTCTCTTCCCTTTTTAAAATTCCTCCTACCTTTACACCAGGTCAGTGCAAAGCAAACACACTGCTGAAGAGTGATTAGGCTCATGCTTGTACTTTCAAAATGCTGATTATTGCCTGAACCCAGCAGGCCTTGTGTTTTTCTCCGAGCATTCTGGGCATGTGAGTCCGAAAGTAGCCCCATGGCGCTGTGACCCCTGACCTAGCGTGGGCGATCCCACCAGATGTGGAGTGTGTGCTGGGACAGTGGCGAGGGGCAGCTCGGTCTCACGCGGGGAGGCCCTGTCTCCCCAAACTGCCACAGAGAGCATGGCCAGAGGGGTTCTGTCAGCACCGTTATCAATCATACTCCCTCCCTGTCTCTCCCTCTCTACTCGTTCCCTCGCATTTTTCCCTTTTCTCTCTCACTCTTTTATTTACCCTGTTTCCTTTTTTCTGCTGTCTCTCACTTTGCTGGATTCTCTGTCAATCCCTGTTTTTCTCCCTGTTTTTGTATTACTCTGCCTTTTTCCCCTTTTTTTCTCTTTTTCCTCAGATGTCCTCTTTTCCACTCGGTCTAACAGCTCTCCCTCGTCTTCAGTCACCTTCTTTGTCCCCCTCAGTTCTGCACATTTTCACCTTCCTAATGTGCTGTTTTTCCAGTCCTCCATCCTTTAATTTGTTTCACCTCTGGCTTTCTCCAGTCTTTGCGCACACTTTAAATTTGAAGATGTTTTTAAGTTGTCCTTTAGATTGACAAAGCAGATGCGCTGGAAGAATTCAAGTGTTCGCTCCAACTACAAAAGGAAATGTATCCCGTGGCTTATCACACCTATGGGGTCTGATTTAAGCTTAGAGGATATGAAGAATTGGCCAAAATAAAAGGCGAAAATCAAAATCAGCAAACGCACTCAGACACCTAGAGGAAAAGTTCACAAAGATTAAGTTTGAAAATAACTTCTACGTCTTCGTCTCACGCGTGCGAACCGTGCGGCAGTGTAAAGGGAAATGGAGGCAGGGTCGTGGCTTGAGGAATGGATGCCAGTTGTCCCTGCCATCCGGTGCGAGGTATTCTGCGACACATGGCACTTTGAAGGCCCCGGTCCCTCCTTTCACCGCGATCCTTTACATCTGCAATCAGGGCAAATGGTTTACAGCCAGCACAACAGACAACAACTAAATAAACAACATACCTGGGGTGGATCCCCTCCAATTCCGGACTGCCAGTCTGGCTTTGGTGCATTTTTAAAACATCACTTGGTAATTGAACTCGAATGTTCACACTGACACATTTGCATGGGGTAAAGGGGGGGTTGGTGTAAGCAATGGAGCAGCTGGTACGCACCAGTACGACTCCGGCTCAACCAGTCCTCCTGACTTCATATGTAGCACTTAATTGGTTCCCAAGGCAAGAATGAAATATTTAGCTCGCACGTCCTTTAAAATGCGATTGATTTTGATCTGACAGCTGTGCCTGTCCCGCGCGCGCGCGCGAGAGAGAGGGCTGTCTGGGCTTGTTGCCTGAGAATAGCACGACAACACCCACTCAGCCGCACACAAACATCAGTATATAGCTACTGAATGTAAAGGATCATAGATGCCATATGCTTTCAACTAGAGCCTCCTTTTAAACCCCTCTTTTTAACTTCTCGGTGCATCAGGCTCTGAGCCTTGGACGGCCATGAGTGAAGGCTGTGGAAATTGTTATGGTGCAGAAGTCTTCACATTTATAACAGATGTGTAATTTAATACAGATATGCAAAAGTATGCAAAAATTAATAATTAATACAAGTCAATTTTAAAGATTTAATTTCGTAAACTTGATCACACTTATTGAAAACGAATTGTCTATCTACGTGCAGATTCTGCCCAAAAGTAATTCTCCAAAAGTGTCACTGATATCCAATCAAGTGGGATTAATGTCACTAATTATGTGACAGGAACGAACAGCGAAAGGCAATGGCGTGGTCACGCCATAACGTGATAGAAATGCATTAAATGGGAACCTGCATGGGATCCATGGCCTGGACCCTCCCCCTTGTCAAATTGACTAAGCTGCAAATTACATACAAACGGATATATCCTTTATATAACAGCAGTGATTTTCTCCACTTTATCCTACCTGTCAGGCTCAGAACATCACAGGCTAATTCTTTATTAAGTGAAAGGGCATCGGGGACCAGATGATCCAATTTAAGTACATTGGGCAGAATAGAAGACTAATTAAAACCCATATTTTTACATTATTAATTTTGGAACTTCACTTTTAATGAATGTGAAAAGACAGGCCTTCCATTTATACACACACACACTCTTCGGGCTGCTCAACAAGGGAATAAGAGTTACCGGTGTACTGCAGGGGCTAAGAAGAATTTTTAAGCATCTGTGACAGACTTAATATCAAAGTTAAGACAAAGGTGTGTCTCGCTAACTTGTGCATCCTAAACACAGCTATTGTATTAGATGAGTATAGGATTATAGCCATTGCTTAAGTTGACGTTGCCATGAGGTTCTGGAACAAAAATAAATCAGGACGTCTGTTGCCGGGGGTGCACCCTTGCCATTTGGTCCTCATTCTTTCTCTCAGTACCTGGAAAAAGAAATAAAGTGAGAGGCTATTTAATGAAGCGCCCCCATTTCCAGTTATCTGGCTTAAAACAGGACGATTTTTTTTTTTAGCACCTTTACCCTTAATTGCCCATCGTGCCCTCTAATCAAACCATAACCCCGTTTCCATTCTGACTTTAATTATTTTAATACAGTAAGTGCTTCTAACTGAAGCTTTGTGTATCAGTCTCATCCAAGTAAATCGCTCAACATCAAAAGCTTCTCGTCCCAAATGAAAATATTTGCAATGCATATTAAAACAGGAAAAAGGAGTGAATCAGTAATATGTTTTGGGCACTGTCTGGGCATGGCAAAGATTGAAAATGAGGAAGGTGGGGCTCGTGTTTAGCCTTCGTAAAAACGATTCTCTCCGTGCACTCCTCACTCCCCACAGGCTACCACATCCTCACATCCACAAATAGGCATAAGTCAAAGGGCGACCGGTTTGTAAAATTGAGTCAAATATACAAAACAGCAATATTTAATGACGTTTCTTTTTTCACACCAAATGACCCCTACATGGAAACCGATCCATTTTTTTTTTCCTCCGGTTTCAGGAAACTCTTGGAAGGCAAAAGCAACATCCTGAGTTGGTGAGGAGACAGGAGAGGTGCTGACATGCCGACAGGCAGGGGATCCTGGGAAAAGCCACAGACAGGAAGAGCCTGACTGACTTTGACCCCCGAGGTCAAGGCTGGGGGCTCGGCAACTGAAAGATGTTTCCAAGCCACGCTCAGACCATCACAGAGTTTTAGAGGAAATAGCTCACAAATACTGTATGCTGTGAAATGCGGGAGATCGTTTTATTGCTTGCTCTTTTGTTTTGCTCTTTGAGACATAAAATGCATTTTGACCCTGAGCTATATTTGACTTATTTGTTTGAAGGTTACTGTATATAATTGAGTTGAGCTCAAGTCCATTTTTCATCTCTATAATGAAGGAAATAATATTTTTTCAGGCTGTAAATGTGCCATGGCTAATAAAATTACACATGATGGGGAATGTGGATATCTGTGGGACAGAATTTCAACTGGGATAAAAGCCTAATGTCAGTCTCCCTGTCCAATTTTTGACATGTGTTTCGAATAGAGCAAAGTTTTTTCAGCCTGTTTTTTTTTTCC
>BJFM01001424.1:180820-193320 GCA_016586285.1 Arothron firmamentum
AGAGAGAGAGAGCGAGAGAGAGAGAGAGATTTAAGATGGCTGAATGAAGCTGGCTGGTCCTCTGAGTGCAGCATCAACAGTTACATTCAGCAATAATTTTAGTATACGGATTTGGAAGATTTGAGGCTTTTTGCACATAATGACTCCCCTTCAGTGTTTCCTCAGCACATCTCCACCTCACCCTCTATCTCTCGCAGCCGCGAAGTTGTTTTCTTGCTCGTCATGTGCTCTCCTCGCCTGCTGGATGCGCGAATCAACAGACACGGTACCAGAGAGAATCTGACTGACTTTATCACATGGTACACAGCTTGTTAATAACTTCCTCTGACAATTCCTCCTCATCTTTGCTGATGACCAGAGGGACAGCCGTGATTGTCATGTTTGTAGGGGAAGAAAGACTCTAAACAATGATGTCACGTCAGCCTCTCTATTAAAAGACTTCATATTTTGAGCGGCATAATTAATACTCTTGGGCATGTCGCTTCCAAGTTGGCACTCCAGGCAAAGGGCTGCCACTCACCTGATAATTATTTTTGGAAATGGAGCCCAAATTACAGTGATTGACAAATGCAACAAAGCAGAGACAGCCTCAAGCATTGAAGAAGAAAGAAATGAGAAAATAGTCAAGTGGTTAATGCACTTGCACTGTGGATTTAAAGTTGAAATCATTTGTCCTTTCAAATTTAAGTTTCACTGGGGTCAAACAATTTAGCTCCTTAACCTTGTAAGAGAATAAAAACAGACTCTGCAGGTGTAATTAATGCCTTTATTAATTTGTTTGTGTTTCAAACAGCCACAGGATCACATATATTGTATAAAATTGGCCGCGTGCTGTTGTTTTTTTTCAATCGCTTTGGTGCACAAAATACAGGCAGCAATTCAAATGAATCCAAGTGTGTCATCCGCTCACAGATGTCTGAAAAAAAAACAAAAAAACAAACAGCAAACAGTTGTTAGCCCATCGGGTTGCATCCATTAGATGGTGGATGGAGAAAAGTGGCATGCCTCCATGCTTTTTACACCTCTCACCATGCGTAAATCAGCCACTCTGTCATTCCACTCAGACGAGAGGAAGAGGAATTATGTCAAGTTATTTGTTTTGTACAAAAATGAAATATTTATTGGGAGTGAACACCTACCAGGAACAGACGATGGGCCGGGGTGCTTCATCTTCTCAGACTCATATTTGGCTTCCACCTCCGCAAAGGCCAAACCATGTCCTGGGGGTTTTCAGTGATTCAGGGAAGTCCGCTAGCTTTGAATCCACATTTCAAAGCCCGTGTTGAACTGCAGGACTCAGCTGGAACGGGAAGGAGACATGTGTACACACATTCTAACCAATTATATGGTGATCTCCTTGATTTCTCCCTGTTTTTATGGGTCCAGGACGCAGAACTTCATGCTTTCTTATTTTTCCACATTTCCTTGTCGACTCTGTGATATGATTTAGCATTTTGCTAATCAAACACACAAGGGGAGAGCAGCTGATTTATGTCCTTGCGGTCGGGAAGTTTTCCACTTTGGCGTTAGCAGTTGTTTTGTTTTCCATCAAAACACCCTGAGCACACACTATTTGCCATAATTGAACTGTGAAATCCAGATTTTATGGAGGAAAGATGAAACAGTGACAGAGAGCAATGAGGAGAAAAAATATGTACGTGGAATCTTTCAAGTTAAATCTAATTTTAGGATTATTTATAGAATGAGAATAAATGTACAGTCTTTTAAAAATAAATTCTTTCACATTAGACGTCATTGAGGGTTGTTAGAAAAGGAAGTATTATTTTCCTATACTCCAATTGGACCACTTAAACGGTTGTATTATTAATAGTGGTAATAATGTGGGCCTCTGCTTTATGTCCATTGGTACGTCATTAAACTGCAGCTTCTCTTCCTTTGCTGGGAAACCCATTACGTTAGCAGAATGCTAAATGCATTAACAGAAAAGGGTCAGAAGGCAAAAAAGAGAGAATCATTGTAACTTTATCCAAACCCATTAGAGCGCTGACCCCTCTGACTTCAAAAGTAACAGTGATCAAGTTGGTGTCATGCAGGCCCGGACTTCCCCGCCAGTAGGCCTACCTGCGAAACCTTTTGTGAGAGGGCTCACATTTGATCATGCATGCAAGCGACGCATGTCAGGCTGGGTTATTCCCACAGTTAATATTCTTTCATATTCCGCCATGAATACCGAACTTGATTATTTTGGCACCCAGGCAAACAGCTACAGCTTTCAGGTGGTGCATACAGTATCAGAGACCCCTGGTCACAGGGTGATGTATCCGCTGAAGAGGCAGGGTTCTGGCAAGAGACTCAGCACCTCCGAGTAATGAAGCCAGCACTACTCTGTGAGCATGGGCAGAACGGGTTACATTAGAAATGCATGAAGGCCAATAGGTGGTTACCTTAGGTCTGCTCCAACCCATTTATATTCCATCAACAGATATCAAAGCGAGAAAATGTTTTTGGAGAGGAGGAAAAGCGCCGAGCTGCGTGGTATATTGAAATGTCTGTGGATCAACAAAACATGCAGAAATGGCTGTCAAGTAGCACCGGGCATGTGAAAATGCGCCGCGGTGTCCAAGTCGATGGCTAACACAGAAGGCAAGAGGCGTATCTTTTGGACGACTCAACTATAGCTTGGATAAAGCACAGCTTGGATAATGGATATTTCTTTTAACAACAATTTAAAAAAGCACCGTGATTTTTTTTTTTTTTTTTCTTCGCTTTGCTATCTCATTACCAGTGTCCACTTGGCAGACGCATAAGACTGCGCTGCCCAGAATAAAGGCCTGAACCTGGGCAACTTTCCCTGCTGTCCACCCACCCTAGCCGCTTTTGCTTTCTCACACAGAGACTTGGTGCTTACTTAATCATGATTAATCGCTGCCTGGATAATCAGATACAACATCAAAAGGTTGGAGATGACAGTCCAAGGACGCTTGGGAGGAAACAAGGTATACCCAGCATTCATTAGCTTTGGCATGGCAGTCATACATTAGCCCATAACCCTTTATTGTCCTAATTAGGCAGGAGACCATCTACCATATATGTGTGTATGTATATATATATATATATATATATATATATATATATATATATATATATATATATATTTGTGTGTGTGTGTGTGTGTGTGTGTGTGTGTGTAGATCCTCCTTGGACTTTACGATCATTTTATTTTCCTTTACTGCCCAGCTAGCAGTTTGTCCAGACAGTGTATTATGTGAGCTCACATCCAGGCCCTAAGCCGGGCAGTGATTTTGATTTACAATTACTTGTTCGGGACAAACACAAGACAGGCTTCCCATTCCTCCATTATTTTGCTCATCTCACTTCATACTGTGAGGTGCAATCCATACAGTATATTTTATACTCCCTCCTCCCTCCCTCCATCCTCTGTTTTAAGTCTCCCTGGATGGAGCCTGGCTTGCGGTGCACCATTTTCCCAGCTACAGTAGCAGTGGTGCTGGGCCCTGTTCAACCCCATTATTTCTGGGAGCCAAATTCCCATGGTCCCAGGAACAGGCGTGCCAGCTCTGCCTTCTTGGCTCTCTTCCCTGGTATTGTTTCCTTTGTTACATCCAGAGCTGCATTTCAGCCCGTTAATGTTTGCGCTGGGAGGTCCGTATTCCCAGTGTTCAGCTTTAGAAAAGGTAACTTGAAGTTCAGAATGCAACCACTTTTTTCTTCAATTTATTGTGTTTCTTTTTGTTTTGTTTTTTATTTTATCCATCTTGCTCTTTTGTTGTGCTGTAGTCTACGTATCTGCAGTACCAAAAACTTGTGTTCTTGTACGCATAACAAAAATAAAACTGTGTTTTAGTCAGTATCTGTTGTTTTGTTTTTTTTTTTACCTCTAGACATTATTTATTCTGTAACCTTACGCAGTAATATTATATTTATAATTTATGCATTAATGTTAAATGAAGCTAGTTTCTCCACCCTAATACACCAGACATGACAGTATCAGCAGATTATACAAGGCCAATCACCAAATCTATTATTCGCATGTTTGAACATGACTTACTATTCAAGCATGATGGCATTTCCCCGTCTGTAATCCACTTTATCACCCATCATTCCAGCCTTAGCACCCTAACTCCTTTTCTCTGATGTCAACTCATGTAGCCATCATGGCCGCTCACACATGGGATTAAATGCAGGGTTTGTTGGCTCAGCGCAGCATGGAGGGAAAGTTTCCGACTGATGTTGGCTGTTCCACTTCGAGCCACAGCACTTGTCTCCCAGAGCGCAGACATGACGATGTCAGGTAATTCTCTGAGGAAGAGCCACACGCCCCTGCAGAGAGCAGTGGGGGAGCCTGTATCACATCTCAGGAGTTGTAATAGCAGCTTTGAAGACTCCAGTCCACTAATCCCACGTCATGTGATCATGTGTCTAATAGACCGGTTCCTAATTCACAGCATTGTGGGGGGATTTTTAGCTGTCAGTTGCAGCAGCAGAGGTTTACAGTGGGAGAGTATTATGTTTCATGAAAATAAATACAAGAGTCTCTGGCACATTGCTGCTCGCACAAACAGAACAGACATGTAGGCAGAGGTGGTTAAACTTTAAAGCGTGAAGAGCCGACGTGAGGACAGAAATGATTTCGTTTTTCTAAAGTCATCAAAAGTATGGTCCACAGTGGATAAAATGATCAACAATGAATACTCCTGTTGCAGGACTGAAGCTCTTCCTTAATAAACAGTTAACAGAATTTATATTAGGTCGGCGTGTGATCAATAATGGTATCTCTGGTGACTCTGCAGACAGTCTGATTATACTTCACACGCAATATTCCTTGTAAGAAATTTGAATCAAATACCTTGAAGACTTGTTTCATACAGTGGAAATTGTCTACTCCATAGTCATAAGCTGTCAAATCTCAGAAAAGAGAAAAATGCAACAAGACCCTCTGAGCGTAGTGTGTGATCACTGCTGACGCCCCAGTCTGCTGAGGCTTGTGTGACATTTTTAAGTCCTTTTTGAGTGATTATCTCTGAGGTACTATGCACATTAAATGGCTGAGTTAACCTTAACACATGTAAAACCATTACGCCTATTGACAACAGCAGTGTGTAATCCTGCTTTGCAGTTTGATATTGACACTCATGATCAAATGCTAAGCTCCGCTAGCAGATAGGTTCTCCGTCTCCTGGGGACCCAGAGACAGGCAAATGAAGCAGCACCAGATTGATGAGAAATGAGTGCTCTGTAAATTTGTGCAAGTGCGTGGGTGGAGTGGATGCCTGCATGTGTGTGTACGCGCACGCCTGTGTGTGTGTGTGTGTGTGTGTGTGTGTGTGTGTGTGTGTGTGTGTGTGTGTGTGTACTCATCTTCGGTAAGGGATACTGCAAAGCCAATCAATTAATACTTAAAGTGGAACCAATTCTTGTTTCACTTGGGGACCTAGCGAAGGCTTTGCCCCTTCATTTTAATACCAAGCACCGCATTCCTAATTATGAACAGCACAAATGGATGTTAAGCCATGCCAAATTAAATCTTAGTTCATTAGATATAAGCTCTTTAAAGATTGAAAGAAAATATTTGAATTTTTAAAAAGTTTCAATGTGCAGTGTCCCATTTTTAATGAGGACGTTGCAATGTGAAGGCAGGAAAAAAAAGAGGGGAAATGTCTTTGTGTGGATGAATAATCTAACCAATATGAAATATTAAGTCACTGTTTTACCCAGTGTTTCTCCTCGGGCTGCAGCATTGGGCTGGATAATGGGAGATTTTCCTTTGGTGAGGCTCTGCTGTGAGTAAAATACAGAGGTGAACCAAGTGGAACTATCTAGAGGCCGCTGCAGCGCTGGATTACACTGTAAACATATTCAGTATTCCTCGAAAAAGAGGCGTTGTTGACAGATATCAGCTCGTCATTAAAGGCCAGGTGGTAAATAAGTAAACCACTGCAGGAAAACACAAAGCAAGCTAATAAATAGAGGAATTTCAAAATTTAACAATGTTTGCTGCTGGATGATGTTTACAGTGCAGGATTATAACATTCACAGTTCTGTGGAGGAATTCTGCATGAAAGCATATCTGCAGAGTAAAATGGGCTCTTTTGCTCACTTCTAATGGAGCTGGCAGATGTTTATTTGTAGTTTGTGTCATTCTAAGTCCACTTTTCAGTTCCACATGAGGAGGCTCAGTCGAAAAAATTCTCAGGCTTTAAAGAAATCTTTTAATCCAAATCACACACAGCTCAAAAACAGAGAGTCAAAACGTTTAATGTCATAGACGACCACCAATTTTACTGGCTTTTTTGTCTCTCTCATTGTTCTATTTGTTGCTGACTGCAGAGGTCCACTTCTTAAAATGGGACATCTTAAGGCCTCGGTGTCATAAGAGATTTACACAGTGTCCATTGTGTAACAGCTGTAAAACACAGACCAAATTATTATTAACTCCACATGCTGTTCCGCCTCCGACAAAGTGGAATCCCAGAACAACCTTTGGATTTTGGCCAATAACCTTGGAGGGAGATGGTGATTGAAAGCAGTATTATGAATCCAGGTCAGTCATTAAGTCTTTGCTGCTGGGACAAAGATCCGGGTGGGGCGACGGAGTTTTGCGTGAAACAACCAAGGATTTATTCTACATTTAAATCCATAACATTTGTAAAACGCGCCGGATGAATTCTGCAAAGGCAGAGAATTTTCCTGACCTCCTCTGATTTAACATCCGCCTGCTTTCATGACGAGCGCTTTTACCTGTCGGAGAGAGACGGAAATGTCGAATTGGCGACGGCGTCAACATCAGCGAGATGTGACACCCAAAACCCAGGAGTGACGGAGTCTCGTTCCCCGCAGGAGAAACAAGGAAGATGATTTGTTGAGGGGCCCAGGGGAGCAAGCGTGCCTTGAAAACAGGTGGCACAACATCACACCGCAGCGTACCTTCAGGGAATATTTGTAGATATTCAGGAAATTCACAAAAACAAAACATTTCCCTCCAAGAGAAAGCAAGCGCCACCTACGGTGAAGTACAGTGAGGTGATTAACTCTGCTCCTGACATTTGCCCCCTAATGTCATTTTCTCAGACTTTAAAGTAAATTTTTTAAACAACGTTTTTCTCCCTGCTGATGAATGCTTTGTTATGACTCGGGCTCTCATATATTCAACATGAGTTACCGCCAGTGCGAGCGATGTGTCGCCCATCTTGTCAAGTCTCACCAACTGAGTCACTCACAGCTGAGCGAGATAGGTCAGCAAGAACAATTTCCTCATTTTGACAAATCACGGGGAAATGTATTAGCAGAGAGGCCAACTGTCAATCTGACTGCCCAAAGGTCCTTACTGAGCCTTTTGGTGGGTCTGAAAAATGATGTAATCAGCCCGTCCTTCCTTCTAACCACAGCTCCATCCATCCTCTCTAAAGGCACGGTCCCCTTGGCCTCGCTCTGGATCAAGTCCCCATAAGGCCCCCTGACCCCGTTAGAGGCACATGATGGGCGGCCCTGTCACTTCAAATGGCTGCCCAGGTCCGGTGTGAGAGTAACCCCTCACTGTGAGTAAACCTCCATGTTATTTCTGTTTTATAGGCTACGGGTGGATAACTGCGTGGAATGGATGTGGACAACTTAGTTATTGTCACTCAGGGCGAGGAAGCGAATGTTGTTACCGGGTGGCAAATGGGAGTTGATTGAAAGGCCTGGAAAGTTATGCGGCGTAGTTTCACGAAGGAAAAGTAAGCTCCATTTCCATTTCTCCATCTGCGATTCCAAAGTCTGGCCAGCACGACTGTTACTTATTGCAGTGAAGTTGGAGCTACATATTTGGCCACAACTTACCAAAGACAATGTTCAAAGGAGTTATTTAAATTTCATGGAAGATGACTGACTCATATATGATGTGCATTTTCACTTCTGGAGAGCTGTGCCTTTGATGGCAAGAGAGGAAGACGTGGGTTTGTTATTGAAGTAAAGAATAATAAGGCCACTGCTTGTTGGCCAGCTCTCCCTGTACAAAGACCTTGATATGAATCCAATGCACTATGTATGCCCCTTAGAACAAGCAAGGATACAGGAAAGCATGTGGCTTTTGATCCTGCTTTCCTTCTGCTGTCTTTCATCTGACCCATCCTCCAAAATTGTCACTAGAACTCTGAAGACAGAGTGGAGATCTGCTAATCTAACCCTCCGGGGCTGCACTGTTCTTATTTTTTCTCCCCCCGCTTTTGCTTCCACTTCCACTTTTTGAATGCTCCTGGACATTTTTAGTCATTAACTTGCAGAGGACAGTGCCTTGAGTCGTAAAACCCTTCCAGCCCATGTGCTGCGCTCCAAGTGGGTACGGAGCGGAGCACAGAACACAATTCAGTTTTGATTTTTGTTACGTTTAGAAAAGAAAGAAACGGCGGCGGGGAGGGCGGGGGGCTTCCATGGGTAAACTGCTTTGGATCTTTGAAGAAGTGCCAGGTTATCTCCAGCATCAGCTTCGCATCCTTCCCCTCAGAGGTACAGCAAGAGCATGTTCTCTTAAGTCTCTGCATGGCGAACATGTCAGCGAATTACTCACTGAGAACAAGTGATTGAGGCTATGAAGAGGAGGGCACACCGAAAGATAATATGTTTGGTTTGGAGCTGATCCGCTGAACATACATTTTTCTACCACATAAATTTCCGTGGTCCACCCGCCGCAGCAGAATATCCCCCCTCCAACGCAGCCAACTCCACTTCTCTGAGATCAGCACTTCAACTTTATAAATCATTCTCACCTGAGGGTAGCATTCATAATCAGAGATGTGAGTTTATGTGCACAGTTAATGATGCATTTGAAAGTTTCCATGATTTCCCACTGCAAGCGCTGGGTGGATTTGGTAGTTAAGGTGTGTCTGTCTTCGGATAGCTGAGATCCTTAACTTAAATTCCAGATGGTCGCCTCAGAAACAACCAGCGTGAGCTGAAAGCAGAAACAACCACAGCCTGAGCTGTGACTTTAAAAAGGAGTGTTTGAGTTTCTGCATTAAACTATTTGTCACTGTTGGTTTTGTCCGGCGTGACAACAGCTGAAGGCTGAATTCCGGGTGATTAATCGTACACATGGATAAAAGTGCCAGCCCAGAAAGCCTATTATGCCAGTCTTCTGCATCGATTTTAAGGCAACCACGCCACTACCTAGGTAACAACAAGGTATTCATATGGTAATAATCATAATATGTCAAGTATCTCCAGCCATCAGAGATGCTAGTCTCAGTTTAATGACTCTGGGAAATTGAGGATTACCCAGGATATGAGAGCAAGCCTACAGTTTTCATATGGTGTGGGAGGTTGCAGGGTTCTGTATTAGTAATCACAGGGGAGAGCCGAGAGGTGGGAGAGAAAATCTGCTTCTTCTCTTCTCTCATTCATCATAGCAGTCCTCTGGTGAGGAAACATGGCAAATGGCCAAATGAATGCACTTCATAAAGCGCAAATGTCTCCTCTGATGTGCCTCTCACTGAGGATCTGCAGAGAGGGGGAAAGATTTCCACAGATACATTATTGTCAAACTCTGCTGCCCCCGCTTCCGAGTGTTATTATGGAATTGTAGGCGATCTTACAATGAGATTTGGTGAGTTCACTCAAGCAGTTACCATAACAATGTTACAATGATGGCAGCAGTTTTCAATAGACGTCTAAACTGAATGAAGCATATTGTCGGAGCGGATGATAAGTTTTCTTCTAAGAAGCACTTCTTTTTAATGTTTTATGGTGCTGTAATTTAACCGGGTAATTCCTAAAATGGAACGCAAACCCTCAGAAGGTAGATAAAAGTGACTATAAGTAGAGAGAAGGAGCAAGATACGATATCAAGAGAGAGGAACCAATTCACACCGCACACAATAAGATGGCCGGCACCACGGGGAGGGGCTATGGATCTGTATCCCCCATTACTGTACACACAGGACACGGATAACACTTCCAGCAGCTGCCAGATGAGTTCTCACCCAACGCGTTTCATACCATATTTAACAAACAACAAGGACGACATCAGGAAAATAGAAGAGAAAGGATTATTGAATCGTTAGTTCATTAAAATTCAAATAAAGCAGCACTAAAATTAAATTAATTATTGTAATCTGTATTTAATCTGTTAGGGTCATACCCAAAAAAATTGGTCTTTTTATTACTTCAGATAAGATAGATAGATAGATAGATAGATAGATAGATAGATAGATAGATAGATAGATAGATAGATAGATAGATAGATAGATAGATAGATAGATAGATAGATAGATAGTCTTTGTCAATTCTACAAAGATGGCATTTATTTTATTCTATTATTTGTTGATATCTTTCTTTAGATAGATTCAGTTTACAGTTTTTAATGAATATGGGGAAATTAAAAACTACATTTTAAAATAACAAATTAGTAATTATATATTAAGATAATTTAAATTACCGTATATAATCAAAGTAATAATTTCAAAAATGGAAATTTTCAGGTAAAAAGAGAAACAATATAAATGGGCTAATTGCAACCATGAATAAATGATGGCATAAAAAAATGAAGTGAAATAACACTGATGCTGGGCGACTACCTGGCAGATTTCTCTTCTCACGTGCATCTTTAGTCTCTGTGTGTGAGCAATTATGCCTTGTGTGTTCCTTTCATTGTATCCCTGCGTTCATTTGATTCAGCTGAACATCAAATGCACAAAAGAAAAGTGTAAATCATATTTTCCCTCACTTAATTGTGCGTTTGAACTCGACACTAATAAAGATGAGGCTGCTGTCTTTGAAAATAAACGCAGCCCTGCTATTTATAATTTATTTCCTCGACTGTCAGGATGGAATTAATGCAACTGTAAATATGCAGGATTATTTTTATTTAGAAGATATTGTCTCCATCCTTTTTTTAATCACACAAATTAAGTTAAACTCTGTCAAAGAGAAATACTACATATTTGATGTTTTTTATAATATTGCCAGCAAATGAAATTCTCACTAAATTAGATTATAATTTTTAAATGGACCCGTCCTAACAATACTGAACAGTTGCCAGTCGTGGCATACGTACAGTATTGTGCTGCGGCTTAGCTTCATTTATCATGCCAACTTCCAGTTACATTTGGATTTGTTAAAGTGAGACTGTGTGGAAACGACTGGCAAGAGAGGGCAAGAGAGGCGGGAGAAAGGGATCCAAGACCGTTTGGCTTGTATAATTACACTCTCAAGATGGCATATTTACCGTCTCTGCCAGCGAGGTCATGCCTTCTGTCGTAGTAAACGTAGTGAAGTATGAAAGAGCCAATTACAGCACACTGGGTGACCTTTTAACAACTATTACCACATCCCATCAACACATTATCGTGATGGAGATTGTGATTCTACGACAATTACAACATTATCCTGTCAGGTCCAGGCCGAGACGAGCTTGTTGTGTGATGGTGGTGACAGCGTAGGCTTTGAAGAATCAGCACAATAAAGGAAGACAAGTGAAAGGAAAAAAAAAAGACGGGGTGAGACGGAGCGAGATATGGTGGAAGGATGGGGGGGGGGGGTTAGAACAATAGCCCCGTACAGTACATTAGCTGTGGATGTCAAGCACCCGAGTCGTTCCCAATGAAAAGCACAACAAATAAGACGTTGGCCTGTTTGTATTCATTATCAGTCAGCACATGCCCCGGCTCCTGCATTAAACATTAGACTGCCTCTGATGTCTGCTTAACAGTTTAATTCCCTCCCCGCCGCTCAGCCTGTCATAATAAACCCAGCGAAGCACACACAAAGTCAAATAAGAGTGTGAGGGGGCCGCTTTTGTGCGTGTGTGTTTGTGTGGGTGTCCTTGCGTTTGTGTGTTCATGTGTGTGTGTGTGTGTATGTGTGTGTAGTTGAACAACATACAGATCATTCATAATGGCCCCTGCCCTCTAAAGCCATGCATGCTTTATTGTAGTTTATCTGATCACAGATTAAGCAAACTGGAGAGTGACAGTCCAGTCTGCATAGGGGTTTCTGTGTGTGTGTGTGTGTGTGTGTGTGTGTGTGTGTGTGTGTGTGTGTGTGTGTGTGTGTGTGTGTGTGTGTGTGTGTGTGTGTGTGTGTGTGTGTGTGTATGTGCACGCGCACGTGTGAGTGCAAGTAATCAATATTAAAATTGAGAACAGTTAATGCTGTCTTGTGCCCTTGTGTTGTATTTTGGTGCCTTTTTTCTTTCTGCTTCTGTGTGAATGTTGTTGTCTCTCTCGCTCGCTCTCTCTTGCTCTCTCTCTCTCTCTCTCTCTCTCTCTCTCCCTCTCTCTGCCTATCTCAGCGCTGCAGCCAGAGGTTGGCACGGACGCCACATGGTCATAACATTCTCCTTGAGAAGGGGACCAGCCTCTTAGGCTGGCAGCCCAGCAGCCTGGCACAAAGACACCGATCTCAGTCAAAAAGAAGGAGACCAATGGGCACAAAAATCCCCATTCAAAGGAGATGATTGGATTAATTAGATAAATCCACTGTATCCAATGCAATTGTGTGTTGTCCAGAAATATGTTCGTGTTATTGGTAAAGGTATGGCCTCT
>BJFM01001424.1:200289-218157 GCA_016586285.1 Arothron firmamentum
GTGTGGGTGCTTAATTTATCCATGCGCCCATAAGTGAGGAGAGTCGGTAAGCAAATGAGGACCTTTCATTAAATCAAAGGTGATTTTTGTTCTGCTAATGGGTGCCCTAAAAATCTAGTGCAGTGGCGAAACATGTGATCATTCTCTACGGAGCCCGCTATATGGCTACAGACCGGTCAGTGCTATTCTTATTACAGAATGCATAATGTAATGAGCGTGCCTATTTAATTTAATCACGCTGAGTGGACTGTGTGAGCATTTCTCTGAAATGACAAAGCCATACATGTGGCTCGATAAGAAAGCAAATACATAATACAATCAGTCACCCAGCTTGCACAATTAATACACTTGCTATTTCACGAGCCATTTGCAGTACATGGTATGGTGAGTTCAGAGTATGGAGTAGTCCGCTGTGGTTTTCGCACTAGTTCAGTTTTACATTTAAATGCCCAATTCTCAAATGTCTTTAGAATTATTGTCTTCAGGAATCGCTATCATCCTCAAGTCCTCCACTGATTGGCCATGACAGGGCCAAAATGGCCACTGTGGTGAAACACCTCAGAGAAACGGAGGAAGTTTAGCCAAAAAACACGCTGAGCCATTATGTTAAAGTAAACGACAGCACTTCCTAATGTCATTTGGCAGTGCTAGCACTCGGCAATTAGGGCCTCTCTTAATGCGACGCTGGGAGCATTTCTCCTCAAGGTTAGCGCCTCATTTCCCCACGATGGGTCTGCGGGGCTGCACCAGATGCATTGTGGGAGCTGGGGGCGCGAGTTAGGACAGGTGTCCGCCACCTTGGATATCTCCCCTTGCAGCTGGCACCAGCTGGCACCCCCAGTGCCCCATCCGGACGATCTGCTCGCTCTTTTCCATGGAGGAGAAGGAGGAGGAAGAGCGGGAGTGGGGAGTGGTGGGGGTGTGTGTCAAGGGCAGACCTGGTACAAGCTCACTCACAGGGCACCCATGCCATGACATGACCTGGCCCCTAGGGGAGCTGCCAGCAGTGAGGGGTAGGAGTAATACTGTGCAGCCCTCCTCGATCGGAGACCTGCTCCAGCATCCCTAATGGACCGGCAATGATGAGGCCCAGCAGTGCCAGAGGGTCAGAGGCAGCTCCTGTGGAGGATGCTGCTCGTCCCGCCAGAGAGCCCAGGATGTCATGTCTGAAGGTGGGTTCTGTGGATGAGCCGTAGCTGCTTCTGCCAAGAGGCAAATGAAAGAAGCGTCGTTGGGTTGCTGGTGTGTTACTGCCTGCACGGTACAATCAAAACAATATCTGAATTATGTAACACTGTAAAATATGTAATTCATAGACTCAATTTGTATATATATATATATTTTTTTATTAAACAATTCTGAGATTGTGAGTTACAGAACAGAAATTTGCACAGTATAATTTAAGCCCCAAACCTGATGTGGTGACCACAACTATACACTAAATCTAAATAAAATACACAGAAATAAAAATAAGTGCCATAAATATATTAAACTAAATCAGCTTATGACATTATGAACACTCGTTTTACAATGTGAAAGTATCAAATTATACAAACTGTGATTTGTAGTATTAAGTCAATGTGATTGGGTCAAAATTGCATCATTTAAATAAGTAACCACAAAAAATTCACTAAATGGAGTTGGAATGTAGAACTACCTAGCATTTATTTATTACGTTAGTGTTTTAAGAATTTTTATATTTTATATAAAGTACATATATTTTTCAGCACTGAGGAATAAATGATTCAGAGTTGGAGCAAATTATTTAACAAACTGTTACATGTCTCTAGTCAAGAGAAATCACTTCACATTATAAGCACATTATGTTCCAGGCAATACCAGTTGTTCTCCACTCACGGTGCGAGTTAATTCACTTAATATGTCTTTAATGGGGAGGCTTTTCTTTGCATAAAATGGTTTCCACGCTGACCATTATCTGAAATCAAGCCTAATGATGG
Source organism: Arothron firmamentum (assembly GCA_016586285.1). Classification (NCBI taxonomy): domain Eukaryota; kingdom Metazoa; phylum Chordata; class Actinopteri; order Tetraodontiformes; family Tetraodontidae; genus Arothron; species Arothron firmamentum. Next base: position 202,248 of record BJFM01001424.1, read on the forward strand.
CTGTGGGTTATGATAATGACCATTATTACACAGACCACCATCATGTCAGCCAAATGATCAAATGATCCTGCATTTCTTTCTTTTTTTTTTACATTCTGTATTTGTCTGAGACATTTTAAGCTCTTGATGAAGCTGACTTCCTCTACCCCCCACCAGTTTTGCTGCTGTTGTTCAGACCTTATATTGAACTGAGACTGCCTTTTGAAGCTCTTAACAGAATATAAGATAGCATTTTTGCCCTCATTAGCCTCTAATGGGCTGGAATAATAAGAAAAATAACAATAACATGCAAAATTATCATAGTCTCATTAGTTAACACAGTCATCTGCTGCAGTCTATAAAGGTAACTGAGAGGCAATAATAACAGTTTGTAATAACACACAGTGGCTCTTGGTGTCTGATGCTACACAAATCCTTTGAAGTGCAGACTGTTGATTACTGTAAATGAGAGCTGTTTCAGGGTGGATTGTGGGTAATTATATGCAGTGCACCCCAGGGAGCAGTGGTAAAACCCAGGGGACAGTAGTTCCACGGGAGACAGAAGCGCAGACAGAGCAACACATGCTGGGCCACCGATTCCCAGCATGAAACAAGTCAACAGGCCTGCCTTTTATTCCTAATGTCTGTGATTTACATGAAAGAACCGCCGTCACCCAACCGCAACAGTGTGCCGTATACCGCAGTTTGATTGACAGGATTTCATATTTCACATGTCCCCTTCTCCCTCCCTGAGCAACTTGATGATGATTGCAGTATTAAAACGCGTTGCCACTTAAGCTAGTCTGAAAAGGAACTCCTCTGTATTTAACATTGCCTTGTTTTTGATCAGTTATTATTTTTTAAAATGTCTGTACTTTTATCTTGTTTTTTTAAAATATTTTTTTGTCTTAGAAATAGATTTGCTTATGCAATTTATTTAGCAATGCTAAACAAATGTAATTCAATAAAGGATGACATTGAATAAGTAACACAGAATTTAAATATAACACTCTTATAGAGTCCCATGTTCTATGTATAGATGTAGAATATTGTCTATTTATTATAAATATGCATCACAAATTGCCTAATGTACAGGGGCTCAAAGATATATTGCATTCTTACAGTGTGTATAAATATGGGCATGGTTTGCTTGAGCTCCGTTTTATGCAGTTGTAAGCAGATATGTATGTTTATTAAGGTATTTGTGGGCATTTGTCTGCAGCGGCTGCTGCATAAATAGATAATGATAACTGTTAACAACGTTTGTAGCATTATAAAATACAACCTGTCACTGAGGAAGTCAGTAGTTTCCAAATTGTGAATGCATTTTAATGTGTTGTAAATAAATTATTTAACATTTATATATGACTGCTGCTCAACACTATTGTCCACATTTTTTGTAAATACATATTTTCTTAATTGTCCTTATATATTATCACATACATGTTGAAAAGTGAATTCAAATTAGGATGCAGTGCGAGACAAAGTTTCCAATCTTGCTAGGAGCCCCGCAATCTCTTTCTCTTCACTTGAGCTCATTTCTCTGCTAATGACTTTGCCCTCTGATGCAAGCCAGGGGATCATCAAAGGTCCTTGAAACAAAAAGGGAAATATAGCAATTACTGGGACTTTCATTGGCAAGAAAGAGATTAAAAAGCCTGTGGTTGTATAAGCACCAGACAAGCAAACTAAGATCGGTTTCACCATTAAATGTTCTGTACGGTGTATTCAAGCACTCCACTGCAGACATTATTCATAATCAATGCCTTCTTCCTTCCACCACCTTCATTCATTTTTTTCACTGCCCCATATATGATAATAGAATGTGATGTATTATGTATTACTAATAACATGATAAAAGCCTGTGGTGCTGGCAACACATGTAGATTCCAAAATGCTGTGCATGTACTAGAAAAGTCATTGCCTTTTTAACAGTGGCCTGAGGGAATGGAATTGTCCCTTAGCCTCCATAACCATTGACACAAAAGGTCCCCAAACAATTTCAAATTACTGCTTTATTTCTCTCTCTTATATAATCCACCCACATTATTAAATCTAGCACCTTCTGGGACTTTACTGATACAATAATATTACAGTGCTAAGATGTTTACATTCGAGACCGCCAGCTTTCGTTGTTATAAACATGTATGCCCCCAGGACTCGTACAATGCGTATGCATACTACTTGGCCTAAATGAGGCATAGGTCATTTTGTTTTTAAGAGGGGTCAATATTACCTCAAGCAAGCGGCCAAGGCCAACACTGGAACCTGACTGAGCAGAAAAAGGCTCCTGATACTCACAGATGAGATCTATTATACATTAAACATGCTTGTAAATATTCACAAGTCAGACCATTCAAATGGAAAATATGGTTTAGGTCAAAGGTCTCTGAAAATGTTGTCTCCTGAGGAAGTCCCCCCAGAATAGAGGCAATGATGATAACAGGGCAAAACACCCAAAGGGGACCGGGGAGAACATTAAGACTTGTTTTACATGTTTGACTGTGGGACTGGGATGATACCAGAGAGATAAATGATGGGCACTTATCAGGATGGACTGACCTGGAGGTATGTAGCATGGCTAATGGAATGTAACAGTCCCATCAATATGAGACACCCAGGGTTAATAGCAATGAATTAACATCTAATAAAGTTTTCTAAATAATTCTGTTCACGCATTTTATTATAACAGTTGCAGAATCCAGCCGTACGGCTCCACGGATAGGTTCGGAGCAAATCATGGACGTCAGTTTTATTAGTCTCACTGACGGGATCACATGGCTTGAAAATTATTTCATCATGTCCAAGTCCAACAGTGGGACTAGAGCGTTATCTTCTATTTTTGTCTCTCACGACCGTATATTTCAGAGGCCAGGAACAATGTAGTCTGACAGACATATTCTTTATGAGGGGCTCGTGGCCTCTCTAATTTGACACAGTTGTCAGAGATAAAGCTCCTTAGAGAGTGTGGCCATGCTCTGGGTAAGAATGGGGATTAAATTAACACCCCCCCCCCCCCATACACACACACACACACACACACACACACACACACACCTTCACATCCTCTGACCCCAATACTGGAGCATAAAACATACATGGTGCTAACCTAGCTAACTTCACTGCCACACATCTCCCTTCCAACTTCACACATGCACCTTCTTTTATTGCTAAATAAAATAATAATGCACTGCTCAGATGCAAATTAGCAGCTATGTGCATGGAATGCATTATTATATGGAAGAAAATAAAAAGCGATCCATCTTGACACTTTTTTTTAAAACTGGAATCACTGTACCAAGATGTGCCCAATAAAAGTGGCTTTACTGTAAGCATTAGTGTGAGTGAAATGCCTCAGTCAAAGAGCTTACACAGCGTAACAATACACTCCCTCTCCTTGGTAGTTCCCTATCAAATGACCCGAGCCCGTAAAATCAAATCAACACCGGAATGGATCATATCAAATTCTAATGAAAACATAATGTGCTCTTAAAATGTGTGTTGGCCCGGCAGCCAGCCATCCAGAGAGTCTCCCCCAGATGACGTGATGAATAGGGAACACTGATGGAATATGCATCAAAGTCAGGCTCATGATTTATGTAATAGCAGTCACTTGGACACTGATTAGCTGCTCTGTCAAGCGTGTAATACGAGAGGCACAACCCCTGGTTTATCAGTCATTTATCTGAAGTGCGTCCTGATATTATCACTGGATCCTAATGTCATCATTATGCCGCACAGCATGTGCGGGCCAGTGTGTCATGGTGCCGACGATGCCGCCTGTCAGGAGTTCAAGCCTCTTCATTTGCAAAGTGCTCAGACATTCATAGCACTATGTCAACAGTAAAATAGAGAAGCAGCATCATATCAAATATGGCGGGACGGAGGCACACAGGCGCACTAAATAAGTGGGCACAAGAGGGTACGGAGACATTTTGTCACATGCGGAATGATCAAGCTTGAATCTTTTGAGAGCTGCAGAATTACTTAGTGTTATAAAAAGACAAGATGAAAAGTTGTCTTTCATGGTTTGCTTTGAGGAAGGGACATAATGTGTACTGTACATTGGGTGCACTAACACCCCGTTGATGTGCAATGTGAGGCACACAGGGCCATTTTTTCCTGATTAAAATGCACGCTCACACACACCACTGTGTGAGAGGATGTCTGTCAGGACTTTCCTGCTCTCTGAGAGAATATCTGATATTGTAAATGACTTCACCTCCTCCCACACTAACCTGAAAGTGTGACAGCAAGCGTAGGAAACAAGAGGAAGAGCCACCATATAACTGAGCTGTAACAATCATGCATTACAGGATGGACAGAGCTGCTAATAAACAACCACTGTTGCTTTGACAGAAAGGTTAATGTTGTTATTCTCACAAACATCTGGTGCCGTACACCAAAAGGAAGCCGCACTACGTATAAGTCCATCAACACCTCGCACAAACAAAAATAGTGAGGGAAACTGAGCAGGAAAAAGAGCTCTTTGAGTCTGAAACAAAAGATGTCAGCGTGGCTGCCAACACAGACAGGGCACCACACCTTGGCAACGATGAGGATCACAATCAAAGGAACAGTCGTCATCTACGCAGCCGTGTTTTTAAAGGATATCTTAAAAAGATTGAAAATATGTGTCATTATGGAAAACAATTGAGTCCGGAGCCACTGGTATACCAGGTTATTATGATGCATGTACTCCAGGGTGTTTATTTTAAAATACCATAGTTCAAGTATTTCCTGTTTTTAAAATAAAGTATTTTAATCCATCAAAATAAATATGCTATATGTATGTAACTGAGCAAACTTAATGTAAAATGTGCAAAACAACTCCACATGTAATCAAAACTTTAATTTGACATGCATTAAATTGAACATAATCTAACTAAGGCTGTCTAAAAAATAAGTTTCATATTTGTGATTAAAATTTTCCTCTAAATCAAATGGAAAAACATGCGCTGGCCACTGAACGCAGCATTGAAAATGATTTCAAACAGTATGTCTCAGAAGATCCAGCAGAGGGGGCTGCTTGCTGCCATCATATGCTGATTAATTGAGCTTGATTCTCCCCATGCTGCGAACATAAGTTGTCCCACACTGTAGGCTACATGTTGGTATGTGGGTAAAGGTTACAAGGCTTTATCGAAGTCACCTTTTACCACAGGTAGCTCCTCACATCATTTTTGATGAACATTAAGAAAACATTGATTTTCTGATTATCCCTCATCAAGCATATATCAAACTAGGTTATGTTCATTTTTATTAATTGTGCATGTTGCTCTCTAATTAGCTAATGAGAGACAAAAAGCAGATTTAGAGCAGAAAAATGCAAATGACTCTTAGAAAATAGCACAAAAAAGTAAATGGCAAGGCTGAGAATCATCCTTCATTGAAATGTCAGAGATAAATGGCTCAAATGTCACATCAATTAAAACGGGGGACAGTTAGTAGTTCATTAAAGAGAGAGCCATATTGCACCGTCGGGTACCGTTGCCAACCCTTACTATCTGGGGCAGACTGGCAGCGGGTCCAGATGGCACGGAAATCCTCACAGATTTCAAAATGGTCTCTGCAGGGGTGGCGTTTTCTCCCCCCTCCGCTCCCACCCTTACCGATGAGATGGGGTGTGGGCCTGTGGCCCATACCGGCCTACACATTCCAAACGGAGGCATGCAGAGAGCTGAAGGCTTCACAGAAACAAAATAATAAAGCATTTGAGGACAACAGACACTTTAAAAGAATGCTCGAGTAATGCCACACTTAATAACCACGCTGGAACGTATGCGTCACTTAAATCTGACCTCCTAACAACCATAATATTGAATAAAAAAAACAAACTAACCCTACTTTACTTCACGCAGTTCATATCAAAATGCTTTATTAGTAGGTGTTTCATAAAACAGCATTCGTTGTTATTATGGAAAAAATGTTTTAATTGGCAAACATTGTATCTTAGACCCGAAACACCCACCCTTATAAGAAATATTCAGAGAGAGAGTTTTGAATAAACGTCTAAAGTTTAAATGTGCACGTTATTTTATTTTCGTCCTATGAAATCTAAGTAATTAACGCTGCCACTCTTTGGTGTGTGTGTGTGTGGGGGGGCGGGCGGCTGAAGGACGCGAAATCCCAACATAAGACCACTAAAGGCAAATCTTCCGTGCCCGTCTTCGCTAATGGGGAGGAGTGACGACTCCATGCTGACCAATCACTGCAGGGTCCCGCACTTTCGCCTTTCCTGATAGGTTGCTATGAGCACGCAGCCGGAATAAACAGGAAGAGACTTCCCGACACGGTGTTCGTCACGGGAGCAGAAGTGGACGTCGTGAAAACGCTACAAGGGTGCGAACGTCGTCATTGTAAGAGCTCATTAGTTTTAACAAAGCTCGACATTCACGGTGGTTTAACAACGTTCCACATTCTCAAATCCTACCGAGGGCCAACACGGAGAAAGTTAGCGGAACTAGGAATAAACTACTAGCTTGTTCCTGCCACATGTTAGCACTGGTATGCCCACTGCTAAAATATGTTGCAAGACATGTCAAACATCACAAAAGCCATTGTTTGCTCCAAATGTTCACGTTTAAATATTATAAAATGAGCGATAGTACATGTTGCATTTTCACACCTGCACGGTCTCAGCGCTCTTTCTACACAATTAATCACGCAGGTTTGACCAGGAGCTAGTCTAATGAGAAACAAGTCAAGTGATTGACGACCATACGGACGCTGCCAGTGATTTTTTAACTGCACAAGCTGCTTATTAGTTCTTCCCTTTCACCGTAACGAGACGAGCAAACATTCAAATCGTCGCTAACATAGCTCGCTGCTCACGTAATGACATAAAACAAACATGGCATTATTTTTAATGAGCGCAGACCGAGGCCATTTTAGTCACAAACCGGGAGTTTGTGAGTATATTACAGGTTTGCTAAATGGCAGGCGGTGCTCAGCGCTCATCTTAAGTGCACTGTACCATTGTTTGGCTCAGAAATTTCTCGCCTTTATTGTCAGTTCTGGCAAACCCCCGATGAATACAGTGAGAGCTGCAAGAGTAGAAACAAGAAAGTTGAAGCATTCGCATTTGTGATCGCGCACCATGACAGATGTGCTGGTGTGTGTGCGTGTGCAAAGAGGAGGGGGCACCACAAAGTCTGAACGAAACACTGTACATGCGCGTTTTTTCCCCTGTATCACACAGGTTTTGTTTAATCTAAAAATAAACGTCTCTAGAAGAATAGAAAACACTGAGCACCATAGAATTGTTTTATCATTTCTTATTGACTAATTGAGTTTGGGGCTCCAACAGTTATCTGCTTTAATTAGGAATTATTCTGAATATTTAATGTGTATACACATAAATAAATAAACCCATGCGACTGTATATGAATTACACAATGCTGTTGAAAAATGACAACCTTTTTTCAGACAATATTGCCCTCCGAAATATGATTTATCACACAAGAAGAAAGGACACAGAAAACGACATTTGAATGAGTTAAAGCAGGAAGGTTTCCTCCTTTAAATGAGAAAAAAATAATCAGGCAAATTATAAAGGATCTGATGCTCCTACTGTTTGTTTGTTTTTGTCTTTTTTTAAACAACAATTAGTGTTCTTGTTTCTTTTATTTCTGGATATTAATTTCCTGAAACATTTCATAGTATAATTATTAATTTGATTGGAATTTCTGAAATATAATGTATTGTTCTTAAACATTAGAATGTCATCTTATAAATGACAATTTGACTCCAAGTAGTTTCTTTGATTGATGGGAACATACTCTCTGTTGTATGGACAAAACAAGGTAAAAGCATTGCTGGGAAGCAGTTTACATGGTCAATATATTATCTGTCTTTCTGATTGATTAGAAGGAAAGATAATTAGACACGGCTCCATTTGTTACAATTATCAAACGTATAAATGAATTTTATTAAAATTGGATTAGATGTACCAAAATAAAAAGTACAATTGTTTATAGCCTTAGGACACTTTTCACATCAAGGTTTCTTCAGTTGAAACTCTTGCAATCAATGTGACCTTTATTTATTATAACCCCCATCTCTCAAAAACTCACATATAACATAGTCAATCATCCCTCCTTCCCTCAAAGTAAAAATAAAAAAGGAACTGCTGTCTGGTTATTGCCAGTATCCATCTCAGTCGTCAGAAAAGCTGCACGTTTTTGCTGTTGTTAAGGGCTGGAAACTAGAATCCCATCGGAGTTGCACCCTAAGGAACAAATTTAATGCTAGAAAAACATCCCGACCATCAACCAAAAATGACGGATTGAAAATAATGTCGAGCTATCTTGGGAATCCCCCACCAGACAAGGGAACAGACTGCATTGTTTTTCTCATTTATGTGATATATAGAACAGAAAGAGGGGAAAAAATGGGCGATTTATTGGTTAGATAGGCGTATTCTTTTCCATACACAAAAGAAATATTGGATAGTAATGTGGGGATCAAGTCGCATCATGACATTGTTTGGAGGCTAGGTGTTCAAATATGTAAGCCATCATCCGGTGGTGGCCCGCTAGGTTTTCAATCGATCATTCAATGCAAATAAGTGTGGGAAATTGTGAAAATTGCCGCATGAATATGTCAATGAACGCAGTGTAATTTGTGCTTCCTTAGCATGGCAGAGAGATGAAGAAGCAGTGGGAGACCCAGTGCACTCAGAAGACCATCTCATTGTTGAGCCCCCTGGGGACGATCCAAGTCAGCGGATGTGAGAATGGTGTGCACACCATCCAGATCCTAATGGATGTCGCACCTGCTGAAAGGTACTGTACAACAGCCGCCATGGTGACGCGATAAACAAAGGTGTGAAATTTACAGGCAGACAGAAGCCACTCCTGTGATGGAGTGCCACTATTCCTCATTGGAAGCAGGGCATTTTTGTAGATCCCACAAGAAATATCCTGAAGAAAGTTGGGCAAATATGAGCAGCTACTAGAAATATGAGGGGCACCAGAATACAGTTGGGCTGGAAATTAGATTTCTGATGGCATGCGGTTGTGATTCTTCCTGCAGTATATTTGAAATTTCCGAAAAATAACTTGTTTATTATCCACCAGGGAGTTGATTAGAGCTGATGTCTTAAGGGTCAGTAAAGGCCATGGGGAGCACAGACTGTTCACTCCTGTTTATTTATGTTTCCTCCAAGTTGGATGCAGTCGTTAGGGCGTCAGGCGACACTCGGGAAGGTAACACGTGATTGCATTTCACGCCTTAGCCATCCTTCAAAATAGTCAGAATGTTGACAGGCTTACTGAAGCGATTCAGACTGATTAAACTCCCTGTTAATAAGTACTTTTTCCATCCAGGTCCACGTCCTACATCTCGGACTAGTTTTGATTAGATTGAAATTAAATATCCATGTGTCGTAGATTCGCATTTGATAAACTCGAATGATTTGGGAAATTAAACCGTTTTCAAATGCACCCAGATAGGAAGTTATCCCTGTGAAAACGTATGTTCTGATTCTAATTTATGGAAACCCATTAATGACCTTGTATATTATCCCTCAACACGTGTTTCCTTCCTGACTGTTTGCCATTTCCCTAAAATCCATCAAGCAGGAAAAAGCATCCAACTTGTTGTTAATGAGTTGAAGAAAATTAATAATATGGAATTTTGATTACGGAAGATGTCCTGTAACCATGTGCGAGCACCTTTCTGCATCTCCTTGTGAACAGGGTTTAATTTGTGTGTTCAGGTTCAGTAGAAATATGCAAATGAATTTAATGATTCGCATCACTGGATCATTTCTCAGTTTAATATAATTTGCCGCGTCGGTCATAAGCGAGGCTCCGACTGCTGGCAGGATCTCCTCCAAAGTGAAATCATTAAGGAAAATGTTTGGACGTCCTGATGTCCAGGTGAATAAAATATTGTCCTTGCAGGGGAGAGGAGCGGTCCCATGTCCAGCATTTGTAGTAATAGTGTAAACAGGCATTAAGGAGGCGCAGTACAGTGACAAACTAAAGGCTTATCTTTGCAACCAGCTTTACATGTAGATCTCACAAAATCCTGCGTGTGGCTGTAATGGTTCAAATCAGCCATTTCCATTGATTTATTTATGACATACTAAACAAGGTTCTTTGCAGCTTTGGGTGTGTTGCGATGCAGGCTTAGGAAGTCAGGGTGATAAATGGTCCCAAACACCATATTTTGGATAGAGAAGGCAGATAACATGCATGGAGTGCATAAAGGGAGACCCACATTAGATACTGGATGTGGAGGGAGCGGAAGTGGAAGGCCTGCACTGCTTTGTTTCCGTATTTTAGAGAGAATTCCCTCGTCAAAGCACCGACATGGGCGTGACTGATGGTTTCTGATAAACACCATTAAAGATACGTAAATGCACTTGAAGCATTGCTTACACACCATGACCATCATCTTTTTCTAATAGAAATGTCTGGAGCTGCTTTCGCTGCCTAACTGATTTAAGGAACATTTCCTAAAATCAACCTCCTCTGCCAGTCTAACGACAGCCCTGAAGGCACCATCAGATGAACAAATTCATTACATCTCAACAACCCCGGTTGGGGCCCTACACACAAGCCTCTCTGTTAACCAGCTTCAGCACCCCCCCCCCCCCCCCCCCCCCCCCCCCCCCCTTTAGTTTTTAACATGGCTTGGGCATCCACAGAAAAAAAAATGATACACATTTTGTTTACAGGAGATTACTGTTATCTGAAATATGATGCTTCTTGCCTCTTTCATACAGAGCAGAGACAATAATACAGTGGAAATCACGGAGTACTTTTTTATTAGGGTGAAAAAGGAAAAAAGGGCCGGACTCCTGCCCCGAGACATTTTGTGAGCATATTATTTTACAATGCTTTGATCAATTTGTCTGTCAAGCCGGCTGAGATGTGGGGGAGCGGGAAAAAAGCAATTTAGCTTGTGAGGTCCTCAATAGAAATGTACTACTGGAGCCTGTGTATGACATGTTGCATTAGAACCTGAGTAGCCTTTATTGCCTGATAATGTTGCAAGGCAATGCCGATATCAATCACACTTTAACAGCCAGCCTGATGTGTTTTTATGAAAAGAAAAGGGAGAATAATGCGCAAAGCTTTTCTTGGAAAATAATTGATTTAATTCTGAGCTGAGGGATTTTTACTTTTAACAACCTAAAAATATTGTGTTGCAAAAGCTGACACAAAATGCGCTAGAAGCTAAAAATGGTAGGGAACAAGTGCTTTGCATATGCTCTTATAGAAAATTCGTAATTAATTTTACACGGATAAACATTCTGTCTCATTTGCATATAGATACAAACAATATATTTGTGCATCTGAATTCCCTGCACACGTGTGTCACGTGGTCCGCCTAAAATCCTGTGTGGCTAAAACCCAAAATTATCATTATATTTCCCAGGCCATAAATCCGCCTTTTCTCGCTGACACAAAGCCTTATAAATCTGTGTCTGATTTTTCACATTGCACATTGTTTTTAGTTAATGATTTTCATCTGTTTGTTGTTGCTCTGATAGTGGGGAAATGTACCATATGCTCAGGCAAAAGACAAATGATTAGCAAATGAAATTCTGGACAGCTGTCTGACTGAAAGCGTTTGGTTGATAGCATTCTGCTACCATAATTAGCTTAAGCTTTGGGTTAATTAACTTTCTACCTGGATATGCATAATAATAGCATTCTGTAGAAAGCCAAGCAGCTTCCAGTATATCAGCAGCAAAGGCTGGCGTTTTATTTTGTATTTCGGCTGCATATTTCAATTTCAAGAGGCGATTTAGCTCTGGAGCATCGTTGAATATTGTAGATTTTACTCCCCAAGCCAGATAATTCTGAAACAATAGGAATGTATTATGTGGCAGAAATGCCATTTCTGAATGTAATTAAAGGGGATGAAAGCAATCACCAATTTTTAAATGCTTTTGTCTAGCAAGAGGCCTACTTGTAAAAAAAAAAAAAAAAAAAATACCCATCAAGAGGAGAAAAGAGGCAAAAGAACCCCCAAGTCCTTATATAAGAGGCCTTTGAGACTGAAGTGAAGTACAACAGTAATTAGTCTTTTGTATGAATTTGCCGGCCATGGTCATGATTAGTTAAGCATATGAGAGGACTGCAGGACTGCACCGGTCTTCAGGAGGGGGTGTTAGAGTCTATTTATCACCAGTTATCCTCACAGCTTTCCATTATCACTCACAACACTGGATGGGGCCTGAGAAGCGCCTAATTGTTCCGAGGTGGAGTGTTTTTGTGTCGAACCCGTCACCTCAGCCACATTGGCATTCATAAGCAGCCAGACATTTTCCATCTATCTAGCAGTAATACCCAAGCTGTCACAACAGCTTTTACAAAGTAGCGCTGGTGTGAAATATCTGAGGTGATGCATTTATCGTTTTTCTCACACTTGTGCTGCTGTGAATCAGTGTGCTGCATCTGACTGAATGGTAAATCTGAGCCCCTTTTCATGCTTGTTTTACATTTGCAGGAACCGTATAACCAAGTTTGTTTTTTTTTAAACATTTTAATTCATGCCGGCTTCTTTTCATTGCCTCGTCTTCATTTAGTCTGTTACATTATTTTATTTCATTTTATTTTTTTGTATTTGCATTAATATGAATTAAACAAGTCTTGTACATTTTTAATAAAATGCTTTGTCATACAAACAGTGACATGCAATATTGAATGAAATCATCAATATAGTGGGTAGAGACTTTTTGACAGTCCCTTTAGAAACACTATGAATAATTCATCACGTAATGATATTCAGATCATTTTTGTCCTGTTTTTTACGGCAGCCTCGGAATATTGTTTTGCATGTTGTGAAGTGTAGTACTCAGCTGCGTTTTCATTAAGGTGCTGCTCCCATTGGCCCTTGGACCCATCTGCGCTCTATGTTTATGCCTCCATCTCCTGGGAGCGTCCCAATCAGGCTGCATGTGCCATTTCCTGTGTAAACCAACACCTGTGCAACACACTACCTGTAAACGGCCTCGCACAGACGAGACTCCGCCATTCGCGCCGATGAAAATCTGCAAATGTAGTGTTTCTAAAGTAGAACCTCCAGGGTGAGAGGGGGTAAGTGAGAGTTCCTCGTCGCCATGGAACTGCAGCTAAAAGCAGTTCCTGCAGATTTTTCTTTTTTCTTTTATGCGTTCATTTTTTTCCTCTCTTGCTGTTGAGTGGGAACTTTCCAGTGCAGGGGTTGCGCTTGTTTGTTTTCTAACTTGATTGGATTCGATATCTGCAACGTGCAGCAGTGTACAGCGTGTGACATACTAAAGCAATATGCAGAGAGATGATTCTGTTCTGACATCTTGGAGAGGAGTATGAGTCAATTATGCCCAAGTGTTGTTCTTGCTTATCTTCCTGCGGCACCAAACAAGGATTTAGTCAAGGATTTAGGGGTGAGGGGGCGGTGGTGGGGATCATGGTAAGCGGTTCACAACAAAACACTCGAAACTCCAGGGAGCGGGCACTGATTTAAAAATAAATTACAGAAGACGAAGCGCTAACACTCAAGGGCCCTCAGCAGTGCTGGCATACACAGGTGAAGATTAGCCTCCTCGCTAATCAGAGGAACAAGGCAGTAATTTGCTCTGAACACAGACAGTAATTAGGACTTGGTGACACCAGATTCCCATAATGCCTTTGAGCTTGACGTGGTCAAATTTTGACAGAGGCTATCCATGCAGGGTCACTGTCCCCCCAGCCTCCCAGTCCTCTTCAGCGCAGGCTCTAAAAGGTCCCAGCAGTTCCAGGGGATCCCTAATGTACTTTATGCCTCCCTCACTGGCTCCTTACCATTCGGGTAATTGGAATCTCTTACTGTGGCACTTGAGAATAGGGGCTAAAAACACTATTTGAAACTGCTCAGTAGACTGTTGTAGATAAACATTGCTGCGTTGAGGTGTGGATACACTACATAATGGAGTAAGAGTTAAGGCTCTGGTAATACATGCCTTCACTGACTCCTGTGGCTAGCCAGTTGGGAGCAGACCTAATTGTTGTGTGCTTTGTTGCCTCCTCTGCAGTATTTTACCACCACCTTTATGTATCGGATCGAGCGCCGCGGCCACTTTGGCGGACAGTTGCTAATAAGCCTCGTCGGATATCAGGAGAGCGGTTCATCCAGCCGAGTTGTTTCTATTTTAAGATATCAGAGCACAACATGCGCCCCAGAACAGAACAGGATGCATTCCTTATAGCTTATACCACTCCAAAACCTCTTGAGTTTAGCGCTGCAGCAGCTAGATAGACATCTGAATGATCTTCAAATGCTTGAACGAGCTGCTTTGTGCAAGTAGCTTACAATTGTATCACAGCCTTTGGCTCAGAGACCATCAGGATCTTGACATTCATAGAGACATGCTGTATTTTCCCCCCCTTTTTAGACAGTCATTTTAGGCTTTTTTCATGCTCTCTTGAGTCTTTGACGTCTTTGAGTTAAGTATCCGCGGCTATAAGGCTGAGGAAAATATTGGACTTCTCTTGGCCTTTTCTATTTCATCCTCTGACCCGCCGTGTTACCCATGATCGGTGAAGGAGAACTCTGGCAGGCTGTGTCAAAAGTGACAGCCGATCGAGTCGGGATGAGCGCCATCACGCTTCACAGGATGGAGGCATGAGTTCTGAGTTTTTCCCCCTTTTTGTGCAATATACCATTACACCCTTCGCCAGATCCCTTTCAATTAGATCCTGCGCTTAACCTGCTTCATTCTTGTGTCTGCTGCTGATAGAAAAAGTCTGACTTGAAATCTCACGCAAGTAGATGTGGATGGAAGAGAAAATGGCACAATTTAACGTCAGTTTTTCCCCAACTGATGAAATAACCACAAACATTATATAAATGCTCAATTCATTTTTCATATTAAGCCCGGAAAATGGGTAGAACTCCAAATCATTCCCACTTTACACAGCGATGATTTATGGTAATTAGAAATTGATTGTGACAGGGGCACGATATTAGAAATGTTCTCAAATCACAATCTTCTATCAAGGGAAATATTCTTCATAGTGCACCACATCCTGGCTAGTTTGGAATTAGTTTCTTATTTCCTTACTTGTGCCCGTGATAAACCTGCCTGAAGGACACGAGAAGGGTAAAAAAATAATAATTAATTACAAATAATGTCATGTTTTCTACTGAAAAGACATCAAAACCTCTTTCTTTTTTTTAAAAAATTTTATTCCAGAATGTTTATTCAGACAAAGTCGGATGGCGGTTTTTCTATAAGCACTGCTCCTCCTCGGAGAGTTTCTTGTATACGGCATGACATTTAATACACATCTACAATCTGTCTTTTGAAGGGCAGAGTTGGTAACGCACCAGTCTGGTCTCCATAAAGAGCAGATGATGGTGCTCTGCGATTCATCAAAACAGCCAGAGATGTTGCCAGAGCAGCTACATCTCCACCGCCCGTCTGCTCTTTTAAAACAAGCCCCACTGCACCAAGAGGTGACAGACATCAGCTCCGCCGATCATGTTCTGCTTTTATTTATTTATTTCCGTGTTGTTTGCTGGCCACAACATGTAGCGCATTGCATTAACTTTTACTACTGTCAATGTTGGATCACTCAAAAACACCTTGAAGGCCGGCGCATCCATAACCGAGGGGCTGAGGGGAGAGGAAAATTAGCCACAGTGACAAGTCTGAAGTGTTGGCTGGGGGTCAAAGGTGCCAAGCCTTAAGCAAAGGTGCTCTAGCCTTTGTACGATAGATTGTAAGGGCCTGCGGGTCCAACAGGAACATTTCCACACACAATATCCCCGAGCTGTCAGTGTGCAGCCGCTGGAACATCCTCTCAGAGAGAAAGAGGGGCTGTGGAAGAGACGAGGTGCTGGTGGGAGGAGGCGCATTGGGGTGGTGAGGTAGCGACGTATTTTATTTATTTATTTATTTTTTCTGGGGGGGGCAGTGGCCCAAAGATCCTTGCGGGGTGGGGGTGGG
>BJFM01001424.1:221571-238403 GCA_016586285.1 Arothron firmamentum
GGGGGGGTCTCTTCAAAGCCCAAATGACTGTGTTCCTGCAGGAGCCTGAACCTCCCCCTGTGCTCGGCGCAGGGCGAGATGAGACACTCACCAGGACTCACCCCTGTGATGTGGAGAGGAATTAGGGAAATGAACGTTTTCAGAATATCGAATAATCAGAGAATCATCAGCACCCCGTCAGCCTTCAAAAGTATGGATCCCTCAAGACTCAAGAGACACTTTGACTGGGAGTCAAAGTCTTTCCTTCCATTAGACACAAAGGATAATGAGGGAGCTGCATTTTCCACTATTGTCTTTTTTTTATTGTGGTGGGTAGGTGCGAGGGGGACCGTCAGCTGAAAGTCATCTGTGCAGATCTGTCATTAGCAGGACTAATTGAATTCAGTTTATTGTTTTTCTTTCTCTCAAATTGCTCTCATAAACAAAATGACAGGCAAATCAATCATAAATGTTTTCATAATCACTAGATTTTTGATTTTTTTTTCTTCTGTGGGTCACACACTGCCTCCGTGCTGGCCCCTCTCACGGCAGGTAACGACCTGTGACATAATTATGGGATGTCTGTAAACATGTAAGTGGTTCCTCTCAACTTTTATTTAAACAATTGACATGGCTGCACCCCGATCTAAAGAGGGTCCTGACCCTAGATGCAGCATATTAGGCTCTTTATGAAGTATGGGGCTAGGGGACCGCTCGCCAAATCATTGCCGTCACCTCAAGTGACCCGCATGAAGTCTCTGTCACTAACACTGATGAGGGCAAAGTTCTTTAACCTCCGCAGCAGCAGATAAAAGAGCACACACTTGTTTTTCTCTCCCTCAGAACTGTCGGAGAGGCGAAACCCTTCCAGCAGGAACAGCTGCTCAGGAGGAGCTCTGAAACCGCCGTCAACAGCTCCCCTGCTTGTTGCTCTCTCTGCCGACTTTGCTTGTTTGTCAATAACATTAGCATCAACTGGGATCTTTCTTAGCCGCAGCACGGGCTAGATATCTTCCACCCGCTGGTGACAAAGCGATACCAGCACGGTGCACATCACGGGGCCAAATCCTAGTTTTATGAGAGAGAATAATGCATAATAAAAATTTCAGGAGTGTATCTTATCTCCTCATAACATTAAGTCTGTCTGCGTAAGAGCCCGTCATCTCGTTGACAGCGTGATTATTACCTGAAAAATTATTAAACAGTACCTACGGGCCTTGTTCAAGACAAAGAACTCACATGGGTGTGCATCAATCAAATATATCCCCTTTAGGTTTTACACTTATTCCCCCCAGTTTAGGCAAATTGCCTTGTTCGCGTGGCTTTGTGTAGCGGAGAGTGACTATAAGGTAGTGAGGGAGCCTGGGGAGCAAAGGATGTTCACTCTGTAGAAGAGAGACAGGGGTGTGACATGTTTTCACACAATGCCAATTTAGAAGGGTTTCTCATAGATCACTTGTCATGTGCTCTCTTAGACCATATAAATGAGAGAGAATGGGAGATCACTAATTGAATTTTCATGACTGAGTACATGTATATACTAGAAGAATGTAACCCCCTCTTGATAACGAGACTATTGTTCCCAATCTTGTTCTCTCCGCCAAAAAAAAGTGTTGTTCGCGCTCGACACGAGCTCAGCGCATCCGTGTCTTAAGATTTTGAGCAGCTTCAAACACGTTTTTTTTTTCCCTCCTTCTTTGACAACCGCAGCTAGACAAACATGCCTCTCAGTCATCGGCTGATAATCCAGAAAAAAAAAAATGCTACCGCTAAAGTGCTAATGAAATCAAAGCCGTTAATGTGGTCGGTTAAGCTGCAGATGATTTGAAGAATTCCGCCGTTTAAGCGAAGATGATATAATGAATCTACTCTGAATAGAAAGCAATTAAAAGGACAAATTGGTCTGATTAACCTCAAAGTCATCCCGCTGCCACAAATGGTATGCAACATTCAAATTATTATTATTAAAAATCTGGAGCAGATTTGCAGTCTTTTTGGCCTCTCTTAATCCTTTTAAATGAAGGAGTGAACTTTTTTAATTTTAGCTCTGACCTTTCAAAGCATAACCTAGATTTTTCTACCATAGAAATAATTTTCTCACATCTGCTTCCGTAGCATGTTGATGCTATTTTTTTTTTCCTAAGGTCAAACTGAGACTTTCATGTTTCTGCCTCTGTAATAAATCTACTAAAAGAAAAGAAAGAGCCAGATGTAGAGCTCACATACAGTATGTGTTTCAAATGGAACATTATCTGTTCATCTTTATGTGCTGCTTTGATTTAGATGTATGAAAACAGAATGTTGTTGTAAATGTCTGACTTTGATTAAACCAGGATCTGTCTCTTACTCATCTTCTCTGCCTTCCGCCCCCCATGACAGGCACTTTCACCAGCCGCGTGCTGCAGGTCCTTCTGAGGGATGTGAAGTTTGGAGAGACGGTGTCGTACAAACGCCTCGCCGAGATGGCAGGAAACCCCAGAGCAGTGCGAGCAGTGGGAGGGGCCATGAGGAGGAACCCGGTGAGCGAACCCATGATTGACAGGCTTCTGTCTCACTCTACCTTGTCAGATGTTGAAAGTAATTGTTTTCATTACGTGGTAATGAGCGCTGACTCGGAATCTGCACAGCGCCTGTAAAGGGTAAACTGCCTGTAGTCAGGAGTTAATTAGCAATTTTCTAAAGGTCGTAAATAAAAAAAAAAAACTGTAAGCAGAAGAAACACCATGACATCACTACATACGGCGCTGCAATGATTAGTGTGCCAATTGATTTCTGGGAGAATTAATTAGGAACTATTTTGATAATCTGTTAATCTTTTAAGGTGTTTATAAACTTGAACACAGGTAATTTCCAAGTCAATAATCTTCTAAATGCAAGGATTTGTTTGTTTTCACTGCAGATAGTGTATACATTTTAGTGTGTGAATTTTTAAATGCATTTTTCTCGCACGTGATTTTAATTGATGTAGACTTTAAAGAATTTAACGGTTGTTAAGTGGACAATTGATTTGTGTTGATTTAATATTCAATATAACGTTGAGGATGCAGAAAAGTGGGTACTTCCTGAATCAGTAAGCTGTCGGTGTGTTTCAAAAATGAGCAGAGTGTGTGATAAATGCCTCCCTCTGTGAGCGGCGGAGAAGTCCAAGTCTCCTCACAGCACAGTTTTTAAGCCCACACCTTTTGTTCCCGTTGTTTCAAGTCTTTTCGCCGGTTGTTCGTTGCAAATCTCCCGTTCTTGTAGGGAACCTGGCCCGCATCTTTTTGCCCACGAATCCTCTGTGTACAAAATGGAGGGCTAGAGGGCAAGTGGTGTGTCTTCTTTTGATCAAACCCTTTGATCAAAGCCCGTTTAGCTCTGCCCATGTAGCGCTGTGGGCACCACCGGTGTGCTCTGTGAGGAAGAGAACTCTTCTTACCGCAGAAATGAAGCCAGCAAAATGTTGGGCTCTCGATGTGCTGTGAAATAGCTGTGAAACTAGTGTTGTATTATTCTGATATTCAAGAAGAACGGATAGATTGTACAAAAAAATGGAAAAACTTAAACACAACCTATAAAATTTGCACGCGTGTCTATAAAACTGTGTTTTATTAATGGACCTCATATGTCCTGTTAGCCAGGCATTGCCTCCTCTCAGCCCTGTGTTCTACAGACATTTCTTTCCTTTCGTCAGGGAGGCTGGGAGCCTGAGCTCTCAGCTCCTGATACAGATCCAGAGTCAGATTGTCAGTGTCAATTACTTGTCAGTATCGCTGCTCCACTCCGGCTTCAGCTGCGAAAAAGCTCAGTGTGCTCAATCGATCCCCGTCTCTCTGTGGCACTTCTTCTTCACCAGGATTTGAGTATTGATAAGCCTGGTGTAGTGCTCTTTCCCCCCAAGTGAGGAGGCAGATCCGAAGGCCTTGAGGGTACCCCGCGCTCCCTCCAAACCCGGGGAACAGTATTGATCGGAATATACGAGCAGTATTTCTCTCTCTGCAAGGTTAATCTGAGGCTCGGAAAGTTTTATTGCTGTTGATATGGGAACCGGTTTAATGATGGATTTGAGCTGAAACACACTGCATGTCCAACTTTTCTATAAAAGGCTGGAGGTGCAGCCAGCGAGTCAGAGTAACTCGGTTAAATGAAAGGAATCCAGTGGCAGCGCAGCCGCTGTTGTGATGTGTTTGTGTTCAGCGTAACACCACAGTAAGGAGGGCGACTTTAAGAATATTCTAAAGGAAATAATTGCTGTGATTCTCTCCAACCGTTGCCACTTTTTCTTGTTCCGGCTTCACAATGATCGAAGTGTTTTAGGCTAGCTTGTTTAATCTTTCTCCAGCCATTTAGTTTACAAAGAACTCAGGACCCCCCTGGCAGTCGTCTGCAACAAGAGTAAACGCTCCACCGACTTCCTCTTTTTAATGATCACAGGGTTATCAGATCTTAATGTTGACACCCTCACGATTGAATATTCATCCTGCTGGTGTTTTTGCCCATTAATTTTTGATTGCTTCTTTGCTTTACACTATTAAAGAGTAAAAAAACATTTACACCCAAAGACTGAGCCATCACCCTGAATGTGGTTTCGTGCAGGATCAAACCAGACACTTGTGGTGTGGCACTCTGTTTTCCTACAGCGCAAACATAACAAAAGAGTAGAAAATGCAGATTCATATTGTGCACATTGGTTACTTTCAAGTCACCGTGTTTATGCGATAAATCATTTTCTTTAGACGCGTAACACACATTTATTAGTAGCACCTCCAGCTGTTTCGGCATTGTGATAGTAAAATACAACCAGAGAATTAAAATAATAATAAACATTTTTAAACATTTTTCTTTTAAATTTCTTCTATTATTTTTTTTATGTAGAAACAAATGATTCTTTTATGTGCTTATCCTTTGTCACATTTTAGTCTTACGCTGAAAATATATATTTTTTTATCATCAACTGGCAAACATCCCTTTGAAAAATACACACATAAATTTTTCAAACACGTCTGTGTGTGAAAACACTTTTCTTTGGGGCTGATTTTTCTCCTCTCCTCTTCCGCGCCAGGTTCCCCTGCTCATCCCCTGCCACCGCGTCATTTCTAGCAGTGGACAGAGCGGGCCGTACATGGCCGGCAAGGGCAACCATCTCAAACAATGGCTGCTCACCCATGAGAGGCAGAGAGGGGCAGACTGAAGCATGACAGAGGCTGAGTGTCCTTCATTCACACACACACACACACACACACATACACTTACACACATACATACACACACGCTCACAAACAACGCCAGGGTTTTTGTGAAAACAAGACAAAAAAGGAGCCATAAAGTTTGGTATGTGGCTCACCCTGTGGAACAACTGGAAATACTCGTAGATATTCAGCAAATACTATTTTTTTAAATCTAAGAATAGAGATGCTGCATCGTTAATGCGATACAGAGTTGTTGCAGAATTAGAATGTACAAAAATAACTTAAACAGAGAACAGTAGGAATTACAAACATATGCTCCCGTGGGTCTCCATTGCGTTTGCCAGATAGTGCTGGAATGGTTTTTCTAAAGAATTATTATTCCCTTAAAAATATGTCTCTTGCATTGTTGTTGTTTATTTTTTTTTCCTAAGCAGAATTAGTCTTTGTAGCTCTCGTTGGTTTTTTAATTTCCTGCCAAGTGAATGCTTTGTTCAACATCCAGTGATAAAGGCTCTGAATTTTACTGCTACAAAGCTTTGTAGTGAAGCATTTGTTTTGTCTTCATTTAGATCTCATTGTTTGCTCTCTCCTTATGATGCACCTAGAGCGGAGGCGTCTTATGCATTATATACTGTGCTTTTGTTGCGTTCGATGCGTTTAAATAAATACATCTGAATGACAAATCTGGCCTTTTCATCACTTTAATTGTGTTTAATTTTTTTAAAATTGCTTTTCATGTAGCGTTGACTCACAGTAAATTATGCTTTATGTCTTCTCGCTGCAGCTCTGTCTGCGTCTCAGCTCCTTTTTTATTTCTGAGTAGCGTTTTCCATTAGAGGGCAGTACAGACTGGAAACAGAAGTCAACATTTCAACCTTGAATCCATCCTGCACATTTAATCGTAACTTAAATGTTTATGTGTTATTTTATTTTCCTCACAACCCAGTTACATCCCAGTGGGAGGAATTATTCTTTTAAAGGCGAGTACTCAGACAGCAGTGATGGTGCATGTTTAAAAAAAAAAAAAAAAAAATCCCATGCACTTTTTTTTTTTTTTCCACATTTCCTGACATTGACGCACAAATTTTTCTTTTTCCTGTTAAATTCTTGATTCTTGTTAGTGTCCGTCCACGCTGACCCTCACTCTTCTGCAGTTACTGCTCTCCTGCTCGGCCCAGGTAGCCTAATAATCCTCACCTCAAAAAATAACCTCGGCTCTGACCTTTGGCAGAAGCCATTCAAGTGGCCCGCTCGCTGAATACATTTGAACTTTCCTGCATTTTTGAATTTCTGATTCTGTCAGCTGTGCGCACCCGCCGTGCCACTGGACTCGCTTCCTCCACCGCTGGAGCGCCGTGGTGGTGGTGGTGGAGATGTTCAGGCAGCAGACAGGCAGATGAAGAATGAGACCCAGTCTGTGGTTTCACAGAGGGCTAATGATGCCTGTGGTGACTACAGGCTACAGTCAGCCTCCTAACGAAGGGAGCTGTGACACAGCCACAAGGGGTCCCATTTAAGCCAGCCGCACTCTGAAGTGCACTGTAAGCACCCTCCTTTTTCTGCTTGTGGCTAAGTAAATTCTAAGGAATGCTACAAATTTAGCAGCCAGAAATATTGATGTCTATAGAGGTCTGTAGTTGATGTATTAAAAAAAAGAGGCCTGCATCAAAGTCTGAGACCTTTCGACTGTAACTGACCACCTAATTATTAAGCTGCCAAAGATGAATTTGCTGTGAAATAATTCACACCTTTTACGTTCTCTAGTCCTGCATTTCTTTTTCTTCTTTTTTTTTTAAGTTTAGATTTTTTTTAAATGTCTGTAGTATGTCGTGGTTGTATTTTCACCATGTGTACCACTTCCGTATCTCGCTGGCTCAGAGATAAAAAGGAATTCGATTAAAAAGCGGCTCAGACGATCTCATCATCCGCACTGTTAATCTCTGTGAAACCTTTAATTTTGGCCTAATATCTTCCTTCATTTCAGAGGGAGAAACACGCGCACGTGCACGAGTGTGTGAGAGAGACACAGAGCGGAGCATGTGGCCACGTACGTGCTGCTGTGTGCACATGTGTATGTCCATATGTGTGTGGGTGAAGTGGATGATATTGAGTCTGACTTCATAAATCACCCAGACACTGATAAACTCCCCATGCACCCACACACTGCTAATGGGCAACCCTTAAGGAGTGTGAGTGTCTCGTGCGGCGTTTGATTCAACATTTATTAACCCCCTCACAGACACACACACACACACACACACACACAAACGTAAGACACAAACTCATTTGAGCGCCCCCCCCCCCCCGATATGTGCAAGGTTATGGTTGGTGGCTTTGGTAGTGTTACTGAAAGGTTCCGACCTGGCCATCCTGTATTAATAATGACTGATGGTAGTAAGATGCTTTTTAGCTCAGAAAAACCACAGCAACTGCTGCAGATGGCACCGTTAGTTTCCATCCCTGCTTCCCATCTCATATCCCGACCCGACTCCCCGTGACAGAAGTGAACTTCCATCTCCTGCTCTTCATACGCTCAAACTCTAATGTTATCAGAATGTGCACTCCTCGGAACCAGTGGCAGGCTTAGTGGTGGGGACCCTGAAGAAGTTAATCCTGCAGCGAAGGTGATTCATAAATAGCTGCTTTTATCCTCCCTAAAGAAGTTTGTGCGCTAAGAACAAAATAAATGAAAGGTAGAGGAAAAACCTCCTGGAGCTGCAAGCTGCGCCCCGATGCTGTGAAGCCAGAGGAGTATCCGGCATGCAGATAGGCAGCGTCCAACAGCCAGTCAGCCAGAAAGCCAGACAGATAGACACAGGGATAGATAACTCGATAGACTGACATTAGACTGGGGCTTGGCTGCGCTATCGGGTTTCCTCCCCCTCTGTCTTTCTGTCTGTCTGTCTGTGTGCCGGGACAGCCTGGCCTCAGAGGCCCTGACACCGCAGCACTGCGCAGCCAGCTACGACAGCTGCCCCAGCAGCGCCTAATACCAACACGCTCCACGCCATGCCACAGCTACAAAGAGAAATATCATTTCAAACATGGCATACTTTGATGCTCTTGTAATGATCTTTGTGTTTTGAGAGCGAACGCGGGCGTAGGGAGGATTCGGATGGTGCCTCACTTTTTGTTTTTGCTTCTTTAGAACAAAAAGCCCCCCCCCCCACCCCCAACCCTGCCTGCGACATGAGTAAGTTTAGGACAAGGGATGATGAGATGCAGCAGGATTAAATGAGAAAGTAAAAGTAACCCTGAGTGGTATCAGCGTGCGAGTGCGTGCAGGTTGCTAACCTTGTATCAGTGTGTCATTGTAACCTCCTGAACCCCACTGCTGGTCTGGGGCTCTCTAATTAGGAACGGCTGATGAACAGCCATACGTTACGTGAGAGCGGGTCCTGCGAATGCGTATCCCTGCGTGTATCAATCTGTGACTGAGCAGCCCGCTTGTCAACGTGGCCAAGGAGAGTGTTTCAGTCTGGAGAAAGTGCAGGTCTAGCCTTGGTCGTGTTGACGGAGGGGCGGCACTTCAGAGGCTCCAGGACCCCATGGCACCAGTCTCCCCAGTCCCACCAGACAGACTGGGAGCATCTGGGCTCTGTCAGCGCCTCTGGCCCCTGCAGACTCCGATCTATATGACGGGGGAGAAGAGTGGATTGGATCAGGGAGAGGGAAAATATGAGCCAGATTCCTCCGTTGTGTGTTGGCAGTTAGCATCATTAGCGTGTTTGCACGTACGTGCGCATGCATGCCAGTGGTGGTGCGTAATATCACATAAGAGGAAGTTTATTGATTAGCATCTAATGTAAAAAAGTTTTCTATAAATATTCCAATTAAGCATTAATTAAAAGTTTGCGGCTATGAGGAGGCAAAGCTGCTTCTACGCAAAAACATCAAGATTAAACTGACAGATATCATTCCAGCTTCCTTATGAAAGAAGATATAGTGCCTAAGCTCCAGCGCGAAGAAACGGATACACACCCAGGACTAATTAATCCAAACACTAATTTAGTAAAATATAAATCGTGGTCTGAATTTAACAAGGTCAGTCTTAACTTCCCAGTTTTTACTTTATTTAACTGTGCAGGAAAAAGAAGAAGAAAAAAAGAAACCATATCAATGCGGTTCCCTTATTATGATTGACGATTGATGATTAAGTCCTCCAGCTGACACACACCACCAAAGCCGGTGAGTTGGAATTGGATGTGACACATACACAGTTCTGCGTGTTAGGTAATTCGTTGACGAGGGGCCAAATTCATTTATGGAACAGCGGTATTGGCAGGCATGGACACTCTCTGCAAAAACAACGATAATCACAGAGGTTTGGCGCGGCGTGACAAGGACTCTTCAGGGAAAGGCCCTTACACGCTGCTTTGTTGGCTGTTTCCTCCCCAAGATGGAGGGAAACGTCCACTGCCGTTCTTAAGATGAGAGCCGCTCGGAGCAGAAGGAGAGGTTTCTGGAAGGTGTGGATGATGCGCAAGGGCTTGATTAGCACTTGTAAGGTCTGCTTTGATGGAATCGCCCGTAGCTCATTACCGTATCTGGAATATTCCATAAATAATAATAATACAGCAAAAGTCTTTTTAGTGGCAAATCAGAGTTGTTGTTTTTTTCCCCCCATTTATGGTGTGAAATAAAGGCTCTGATAAATGCTCATAATGGAACATAAAAGGAATCCTGTCGCAAGTCATTTAATCTGTTTTCACATTCTCCATTTTTTTCTGCTAATGAGCCTTATTGACAATCAAACAGTAACTGTCATCCCCCAGGATGCAACACTCCCAGCCCCTGCGTGTTTGTCATAGTGTCCTGGCAATCAGAGAAGCCTGCAAGACCGGGCTGGCTGTTAGTGGTTCTCACAGCAGCGCTGCCTGAAAATGGCACACTTCCTGTAGAGTTGCAGCTGCCACCTCTGCTACTTCCATTACTTTCTATAGCATGCAGATGTTGTATCAACATTCCCTGCCAAGGGGACCGCAATAACTGTGAGATTCATGCCATGTTTCAGAGGCACGTCAATTTCTCAAGTGGCACAATTAAAGAGGGAAATACAGCACCAGGTTTTCTACAGGCACTGAAATCGGAAAAAAAGGCTTTTTTTTTCTTCTTTCTTTTGTGTGTGTGTGTGTGTGTGTGTGTGTGTGGGGGGGGGGGTTGTTTCCTAAGGTTTCACAAATCCACCTGAATTTTTACTGCCCTTTTCCTGAGTTGAGGGCTGTTCTGTGAGTCTTTGTGAGGCAGACCTGTCGTGACCCACAGCGGATATGGAAATGGGGCTAAGGTTTTATGGGCCAAACGGATTGGACACAGTCGAGCTCAGGGGGCATGAATATTGGATGTTATTTCTGGTCCCTTTTTATGTAATCCATTGCCAATACATTATTAATAGATGATATCATATCCAGAACTACTGGACAAAGCACTACAGAAGGGCGCTATGAAAGGAGCTCTATGTGGAGGAGGCTGTGGCAGAGAACGCTCTTCAAGTGATATTAATTTATCACCATAGCATAACACTTCCTGAGTCTTTACAGTGTAGTTTCAAGCAAAAGTTTATGTGTGAGAAATTTAGTGTGTTTCTACGAGGGGTAAATCCTGCATTTGCGGGTTTTGAAACACACTGAAACATTGATGAAGTATCAAATGACACCCAAATACAAGTTTAATGGATTTTGAAGCACTGGGATACTTTGCTCATCCTCCTTGACTGCAGTGAGTGAAGTGGAAATCTTTGGGAGGATCTAGTTTTCCTTTGCAGAGCTGACTCCCAGTGTATAATAACAGGGGAGCGGCGTCTTATCTGATGTGCCAAGTCACAGACAGGAGGCTGCGCTAACGCGGGAACGTTTCAGACAAAAGTGTCACATTTCCTGTTTTGATTCACATGTGGAATTATTCATAAAAAAAAGGTCAGACTCCCACTTTTCCTTTCTTTTTTTTTTTTTTTGGATTTATTGTCAAGCTTGTGATGCTGTCCTGCAGCTTTTATGAGTCATGGCTGCGCTGTCTCTCTCATGTGCAAACTTCAGGAGTTGTTCAGCTCCGCCCGCTTCTTTTTATTCTTTGCAGAACAGCAGTTCCACAAGTCACCAACTTGTCCGTGAACAAATCCTGTTGCAGAAGTGCAGCACTGCCCATCGAGCCTCAAAGATCAGCCGTGCCATCCTGACACTGTACACACACACACACACACACACACACACACACACCACGATGCCATAATCACATCAGCATCGATTAAAAATGGCCGCACAAGGCCATCAGTAAGAGTTACAGAGGGAGCAGTAAGGTAATATTCCCTTTTTTAAGGTCAGTTTGAATTGTTTTTCCTCCTGGGAAACGGCAGATTGATAAAGAGCAAACAAAACCTCTTTTCTGAATGCTTGTCCTCCATGGCCTCAATGACGGGTTCATTCCTTTATATCATTCAGCCCAATTCCCAGCATGCTCAGCCATTGTGACTCTTTCAGCTGAAGCTCTCCATTGACTGGCTCATTGTCCGGCCGCTCCTTTGTGAGCGCTATCACCGGACCACAATCTCTCACCTGAACAGTACAGGAGCACAGCCAGGACGTGCTCAAGTTAGAAAAAAAAAACCCAACAAACTACTGAGTCACCCTTGTAGGTGGCGGACTAACCCAGCAGGGACGCTTAAGTAAGTTGATGCATCAACTTTTTAAAAAATCTGGCGCTGCTGCTTTTTAATAATGGGGTTATTTGTCATGCTCGGCAGCCTGCGTCAGCGAGAGATGCTCAGCATCACGGCTCGGGCTAATATTATTGTGATTTTGTTTTTTTTTTCTTCTACTTTCTTTTTTTTTTTTTTTGCCATATAACAATGCATGAGCAGATGTTTGAAGCGTAGCCCACGGCAACACAAGGCTAGTTAAGATCGATATTGCTTTCAATATTTCTTTCCTTTGACAGATAACCAGTACTGAGGGAAGTCTTGATAAGAGTGGCAACATATGGATGTAGCCAGCCTCGCTCTCTTTTGATTGCGTGACCCTGTGACCTTTGCCTGTGTTTGAGAGGGAGGCAGCCACATGGTAGGGTGGGGGTCTGTCAGGCTCTGGTTATGGGGCGTTATTGACCCAGGATTTATAAATATTTAATGCACACATTAAGATCATGGTGGAGGGTGGCCATTAGAGTTCTCCAATAAAGAGGCTCTCACGATGATTGAGTGGTGTGGGCAGGGGTAGTAACTGGTCGTCGGGTACACAGAGACCATATACTGTAGTTCCAGCCTGCCCGCCAGCCCCTCGGTCTGCCAGAACCAGCCGTGACTGAGAAAATTTGTCTTCTTTTACTGTTGTTTTAACCTGGGTGGTGCTCTCTTTTTTTGTCCTTTTGTCTCTGTGACGAAAGATGATTGCTGGGGTTTATTAGAAAAGGCCGAATTAAAACAAAACAAAAACAGTTTGTGCAACACTTTTTCCATTGAATAATGGAGACGGCAGTAAGGAATTGATCCAGAGCTGGTGTAAGCGTATCTGAAACAGATAATGCAATGTCAGGAAGCAGCTGCGCGCCTATTGTTATCAGACACGTTGGATTATCGGGGGGCTGATTTGAAGGCGATCCCCCGGCTGAAAATTAAAAAAAAGAAAGGAAAAAAAAAAGCTCTTTTGAGTGTATCTGTCCTTTGCGCTATCGGCAGCGCCACGAGATGCATGCATGCTGGTTGACATAATAAGCTGTGATATGCTGATTGTTACCGTCTTTTAATTGCACGCTAAAGGCAGAGGTGGCCTCGGACAATGTTGCCTTGATGAGAAATTGACATTTTGTGACCTGCTCTCCAGCGCCACTCAGGATGCCAGATAAGACGCTCCGTTGTTTTTAAGCAGAAGTGCCGTTGTTCCCTCAAACACTTCTATCCTCCTGTTTGACCCACTTGATGAGTATAGATTTCACTCTGCCCCCCACCAGCTCTCAAACTATAAGAGGTTCAAAACGATACCAGCTCTTATAGACAAAGGATAACCTTGCTCTTTCAATGTATCGATTCTTTATTAACTAGGTGGCTTAATGTAATGAAATGAGGGATTTGAATGAGCCCCATTTGGGCTGCTTTGAATAAAAAGCTTGCACCGTTTATGAACGACTACAATGAAGCTTTGAAGCACCACAGATGCAGGAGATGCTGATACAAAGACGTTACCAACACGTCACAATGTCAGAGCTTTCTGTTAAAGAGCATTTTCACCTTTATGCTTTTTTTTTTTTTTTTTACACTTTTTCACAACTTTTCAAACAACCATCTGCACGAACATTGAAAATACAGATGTTCTGATTGTCAATTGGTCTGCCAGTCGACGTGCACTTCAGCTGAAAAAGTCCACAAATTGAGGAGCTACTGCGTTTTTACTGAAAATTTTAATAAAACATCACTTATTAATTTTTCTGTTTCCATTCCAAATGTTGACATTTTTAAACTTTTTACGTCCCTGTAAACACATGTAAGCTATGTGGCCGAGTCATAAGTGGTGAGTAAAAATGACCTCTATACATTCTACAAAACAGAAAAAAAATACAACCACAGATGGAGTGTGTTTTTTTTTCTTTCTTTTTTTTTTTTTATCTCCAAGGTTGTCCCTCATGCACATTAGTCTCTATTGGATCTTAACAACTATCATATGGGTCACAAACAATTTATTTGACAATACAACCAACAAAGTTTTCTCCAAAATGGTCTGTATAGATAATTTAAAATCAATATAAAAATAAACGATGAAGTTTGACTTCCCCTTTAAAAAATGGACAGAGAGTCTTGACGGAGTAACACAAAGTTTTGCGGATACACGTGAAATATATGCACATTGCATTTCATCAAATACAAAAAGAAAACAAATGAAGGCAACAGTTCTTGGCTGAATTATCTGTGCTGCATCACTATATTAAGGGCATGACGATTAATACATACATAATGAAAAGCAATATACAAAATTTCAGAGATAAATACATTATTTATAGTTGATATGTTACAAAATTTCCCTCAGTGAGCGCAAGTGTGTATTCAAACAGAAATATGACGATGAACTACTATACTTCTACATTCTCGATGGATTTTTAATTTTGTCTTTTTTTTGTTTTTTTTGTCGTCGTTGATTTAAAAGAACATGAAAAAGACAGATGTATAAATATTTAGCACAAGTTTGGCAATATCACAATAGTCTACAATTTTTAACCACATATAAAACACATAAGGGAGCTGGAGCTAGAAGGGGGAGACTGCTCCTCATCAACAAGAAACAGACTTCACAGTAGCCTAGGAATGCATTATTATACAGTGCTAGCAAAAAAGTTGAAAAACATGGCAAAACACACTTTAAAGGAAGCTCTAGACATGGAAGTACATCATATTCATCAACAGAGCAGTGTTTTTGTACACGTCAGTGTGCTTGTTGAATCAAAGAGGCTTTTTTTCGTCTTTTTTTTTAAACGTTTGGAGATGAGATCTAGCTACAATAAATTACAAAATTTAAGTTAAAATGCAGGAATGAAACATGATACAAGCTTACCCGCCCAGCCCCGCCCCTTTTTACTCGTATTCGTTGTACTTTTATGCTCAATTTTTCTACATTATATATCTCATATATTTTCCAGTTGAAATTCAAACTGTCTTGGCCCCTGTGTTGTTTTTCTCACACATAAAAATACAAAAAAAGTCACATTATAAAGACACACAACCGTTGTGAATCTATTAAAAGAGAGCTGAAACAGAAAAAAAAAAAAAAACAGTTTCTGAAGTTCGTTGACAAATGTACTGTACATCAGTGTTTTTACTTTACAACCAGATAGTGAGTCCACAGAGTCCCTTCCAGTATCGAATGCGTGGTTGATTGGACGTTTCCAAGGCCGAAGTGCAACCAGACAAAGTTTACAAAATATACCCTTCATCGTCCCGTTTCCTCTTCAAGGGCGACAAAGATGGGAGAACAGAAACTAAAAAAAAAAATTAAAAAAAATTCTACAGGAAAAAAAATTCAATTCTTCCTTGCGGAATCCTCATTTCCTGTAGACTTTTAGTGACAGTCATTTAAAATGAGGAAAAAAAAACTTTTTTTTGTTCTTCATCTTAAAAAAGGAAAGAGAGCGAACAAGCGACTATACATTACACCAGCATTTAGCTGGGTGCTGAGGGGGGTGTCCTGTGAAGTGGTAGTGAGTAGACTGGTGCTTGAAATGATGAAAGTGCATTTACATTGGAGGGACAACCAGGCCGGACATGGCTGGAATAAAGAGACAGAGAGAAAAAGGTTACTTCAGTGGCTAAAACAGGCAGAGATATTAAATTGAAAATATTGCAAAATTCTGTGTGTGTGTGTTTGTGGGTGCATGCATGCATGCATGTGTGTGTTCAGTGACGTGACGCTGCAGGCGTGCGTGAACGCGTGTCCTCGCTCTGGCTGTTTGCATATGTGCCTGGGAGTGTTTGCCGGCCTGCCGCTGCACGCTCCTCCTAACTGGGAGAGTTTGAAAACCTCCCTCCTGCTCTGACATTTCGGCCCCCAGCATGCCAGCCTTGCTATGTGTGATATTTCTCCTGGCGTTCGGGGTAATGGCAAACAGTGGCCCAGACTCCCCGGAGATGCAGCCGCGGTGACGGCAGAGCAACAACACGGTCACTTCCCACAATGCCCGCCATACTGGAGTGCAGACTCCCCTCAGATTCCTTTCCCTGCTGCCTTTCCCTTCCATCATCTCTCTCCTCTCTCCACCGCGTTAGCGCTACACTTTCGCGCGATCCTCCGCGTCATTATGGAAGAGAGATTGGGCAAGATCAAAAGGTAGCTTCGCTTATTCTACCAAGACCATCTGCCTGGGATATCATTAAGGACCCTACCTCACCCAGAGAGTTTATACATTCAGTATTTTCACACTTTTTAACAATTAGGTGACTAGTGAAGTGCTGTGATGATATATCATTATATCTCTCTGACTATATTTGTAGAGTCATGGTTGAAATGCTTTTAACTTTGCCAGCGCAGATGATGGCGAGGCATTGCTCATTAATTTCTGCACAACATGTATTAATAAGTATGAACGTGTAGCAAGATGAACTTTAATTTCCCACTTCATTAAGCCCAATGTTATTAATCTTGGGGCGCACAGTACACACAGTACGGCTAAGCTTGTTTTCAAAGCAATCATGTCGGCCATGACACATGCACAAAACCTAATAAACATAATTACTAAAACAATTCGGGGAAGGGGTCTGTTCCTGCGACGTCGGAGGGCGATCATTTGTAAGAAAGGGCAACGAGGATGGGTGTTTGCACAGACGTGACATGGTAGTCCTGCATCAGTACATGCGTGGTGTGTAAATGTGAGTAAGCGTGCGTGCATGCGTGTGTGTGTGCGTGTGTGTGTGTGTGTGTGTGTGTGTGTGTTTGTGTGTGTGTGCGTGTGACTGAGTGAGAACTGAGAGGTGTAAATTGGCCTGTCAAAATGCATATATTTGTAATGATTAATCCCTCACCAAACCGGACAGAGGCCTGAGCAGCGGTATCTGACCAGTAGTCCGTAGGGAAGGGATGAGGGGGTGAGGGGGGCTCACCTTGCAGTCCGTTGCCGTTGGCGCTGGTGCAGGAGGGGGGTGGGGAGGCCTGGGGTCGGACCACGGGGGCGAAGGCGCTCTTTTGTTTAACTGCGGAGACGATAGGGAGGGAG
>BJFM01001424.1:247723-266985 GCA_016586285.1 Arothron firmamentum
GGGGGGGGGGGGGGGGGGGGGGGGGGGGGTCACTGGCACGTTCCAGTCACGCCCGCTTCCCGGCTCACGGCCAATCAATACCACTTTCCTGTTTTAGAGGCGGGTAATTATGAGGTGGAGAGATTGTGTGACCTCTCACCTCTGCTGCATTACTCGCCTGATATTAAGATAAATTGCCTGATTTTGGGTAAACATATGCTGCAATTCAAACTGTCAGCACTGGTTTGCTCAGGGATAATTTGTATTGATCTCCTGGCTTCTTCCCCATTTTGCTTACTGACCTCATGGATAATTAGAGAAAAAGAGACACAGGGAGGTAAGGCAGGGCCTCACATTTGAATACTTTGCAGGAGAGATGAAGAGTACGTGGACAAAGAGCGGGGGTGGTGGGAACATTATGGACCAATAGAATTTTAATTTTCACTCATTTTCCATTTAGATGCAGACAGATTACATGTTCAATTAATTAAAGCTTATATTTTCTGCCTGCCCGTGGTAAATGTACAGACCCTGCGTGGATTTTCTTCCTTCCCTGTTTTCAGAAATGAATAGAATTGGAAAAATTCAATTGTACCAGAAAATATCAGATTACTATTGTAAAATAATAATAATTCTACAGACATTAGAGGAATGCTGATATGCTAAAGACCATAGCACCTTTTTTATTTTTTTTTTTTGCTTTTGTCCAGCTACTTTAAGGTGAAAGGTCTGCAAATATTTAAGACATTTTCTCACTCTACAGAGTCAATGATCATGTTTCAGAATATGAACAAATGGAATGCATGACTCGGTGTGCAGCTGTGACCATATCATTTCCAATTTTGACTATAACACATATGCACAAGCACTCATGGCAGCGTTCCAGTGGAATTTCGCCCGCCTGGAATGCACATTTCCAATCTTATTCTGATCTGATGCCTTAATCTGCCTGGCCCTTTCGAAAACTGCAAAAGCATTTTCTCTGAGAGCTCTTTTAGGTGCCTCAGCTTGCCACTTCACTTAAAATGTAGAGTGGATGGAGTGTACATGGCATCTGACGGGTGTGCTGCTCCTTCTCCATGTTCTCTAGAAATAGGACACGAGTAACCGCTCTGCAGAAACAGTGTAACATGGCCGACGTTGGCAGCCAGAAGTGCTTACATGGCAATACACCAGCGTGTGCCCTCGGTCTATATGGAAGCAGATTGGAAACTGTGCGCTGACTTACACTATTGAGGTATAAACATAGGGAAATGTTTGAGCAAAGCAGTAAATTTAAGGGAAATTGTTCCTTGTTAAGTCTGCGAGCCTCAATGGAGGCTTGCACGGAGTACTAGCATTCCTGCCAGCCATTACAG
Organism: Arothron firmamentum; assembly: GCA_016586285.1. Taxonomy (NCBI): domain Eukaryota; kingdom Metazoa; phylum Chordata; class Actinopteri; order Tetraodontiformes; family Tetraodontidae; genus Arothron; species Arothron firmamentum. Next base: position 249,061 of record BJFM01001424.1, read on the forward strand.
CTTATTACGATAACTCTATCTTTCCAGGAGATAAAAACCTAGCCTTGTTGCCATTTGCCAGCTATTACTTTCGCTAATTATACTTAACTGCTTCGAGCTTATCTCCACTCCTCCTACACCATTGAGCAGTTATTTTTTTCTTTCCCCTTAACACAAATTAGAGGTGGAGTGGGAGTTGGAAGGGGGGGGGAGACAGATAAACAGCACAGCCAGAAGTTCATTCACTGGTTATTGCATTTGTGACTTGTCAAAGTGTCTGACCCGAAGCCTTCCCAGGACCTGTCTGTTTGATGGGAGAACACCAGCAGGGAGGGATATTTAGCCGTCTGCAGCCGGGCATACGTAAAGGGTGTCACTCAGAGTCACTTAGAAGGGTGGAAATTAAATAGTTACTATCCAAAGACTGTCAGAGGTCATGCTGCTTTACGCTATAGCCAGAGTATCTTCCAGTGTTAAGAGGATAGTGAAAGTGCATGCATGTAGAGGAAAATCCAAACCAAGCCAGACCGGAATTGTCACAGCAAACCCACGCAAAGCAAACCTCGTCTGTTTGAACACTGACCATATCATCTCCATCCACTGCCGCCAGTTATCACTGAGTGATTCCATCTCCAGCAGTCTCGAGATGAACAGGAAATTAAAATTTCAAAGATCTGCAGTTAGGATAAATCAATAGAGACAGATCAATGTTCATTGAAATTTCATGAACTTTGAGCCAATACAGATGGAAAAAAAAAAAATCCTGGAGAGTTACAGTCTCCAGCAGATATTGCTCCTGCAACAGATAAAATGTAATTAACACGGTTAAAAGGGAGCAGTGTTACAGATTGCACATCCATAATTTCAGACCCTCTTCATACCGGTTGGGTTATTAAAAATGGCCAGAGACACCTGTTCAATCCTCTTAGATGACATCTAAAGTATGTGTGCCGCTTCTCTGAGGACAGCGGCAGACTTTCACACATTACCGGCCAGCAGAAATCAAATGGGTTCCCTTCACAGCTGATTGCTGGCGCAAATTAATATTGTAAAATGAAGATCAATACATGGACGGGGCTCAGATCGATGGCGGCTAAATTACGGCCGCGTTTTCCCCCTCATTCAAGATGAGTTGTGTTTTCCTCTCAAAGTCAATACTTCGCTGCCTCCCTCATTCATTTCTCAATAAACTTGCCGATGAATTTCAATCAAAACGCGGCAGTGTAAGGAGGCGTAGGCAGGGGAGGAGGGAGGGGGGTCCTTTTAAAGCCCGTCGGGTGTGGATCATGCTGAAAATGGGGCAAGAAGGGGAGGAGGAGGAGGAGGAGGGGAAAAAAGAGGAGGAGGAAGTGACAGATCCTCGTCTATCAAGTGCCCCCCTCCTGCCTTTTCTGTCTGTCTTTCCTCCGACGGAGAACTGATTCCGTGGCTCGGCGAGGACAATCCATTTTAAGAGCCATTACAAACAGACCTCTAACGATACAGTGGGACAAAAAGTGGGTCCAATTAAAAAATAAATCAATGAGCGCCATCCTTACTGCTAGGAAAAACACACCCATGCTTTCATTTTTTTCTCCCCCTCTCTCTCTCTCTTGAAAGACAACCATTCTGTGTTTCACTGAGAGGCGTGATGGGGAAAACACATGTTCAACTGCAAGTGCTTATTTCAATCAATTTGCCAGAGCTGGATTTCACAGGTCACTTGCTGATAACACGCTGTGGAATAACGCCACTGTGTGCTTCTCAAAGCCTACCTGACAAGCTGGCTGACAGTAGGGGAGTGCTAGCACGTGTCACATCAACCCTCTAATTGGACACAAGGACCTTCCTCCATGGAACCTTGTCATGCTACGCACAAGCTCGCGAGGCCTTCAAACCAGGAGCGGGTAACTTGGCAACCGGTGTCTACTCCACTCCTGCAGAGCTGGTGCTAAATACCAGAGTTTGTAATGAGACAGGCAGCTATGGGGAAACGACTAGTAGGTAACATGCTCTGACACATGTTAAAGCCGTTGTGCCAACTAGGTACAATGCAGCTAACCACCGGCTCAGGCGCGTTTATCCTGGCTTGCAGGAGTTCCTGTGCAAATGTAATAGCAATTTTTTTTTTTTTAAATGTCTCAACATAAAGCTCGTAGGCGAGCCGGATTCAGCATGTGTTAATGTGACATTCTTACGTAACGTGCGGTATTTAATGTTTCCTCTTCTAAAGTATATCTGTTTACATGCCGCCCAGAATGCCTTTGATTACAGCATATCTTTGCTGTAGGCCACACCCCAGAACTGCCCAGCCACCAAACCCAACCCTGCAGGATCGGAAATGAAAAGGAAGCTGTCCATCTGATCGGCCCCCTCAGTCTGAGACTTCAAAGTGACGACAGGGCGGAGAGGAGCGCGAGGACTGGCCCGATTCACCAGCTGAACAGCACAGGGTCCTATCTGATGTGCTCTGATAAAAACGTCTCTGTTTGTTTATGGGGTTGGGCTTTTTCTTCTTTTTTTTTTAACATTCTGTTTCTCTTTCTAAAAGCATAGTAAGAAGTGAGTTTAAATTTGGAATTGAGAGGAGGTATCACTATATCTCTAATTTGCTTCGTTAAAAGTTGATGCTTGTGATTGATTGGCCTCTTATAAATTGTAGTTCACGCTTAACTACTGAGAACCTCTTCCTTTTCCATCCCTCGCAGGGCTGACATTTCTTGATCTCCGAGAGTATTGAGTGAAGCACGCATGACCCCTTTGTCCTTATGTTGATGAATGACTGCTTCATACCCTTTTTGTCAGATTTTGGTGCAGTGGAGTCAATAGCGTCACCTTGACGAGGAAAGTTTGTGATCCATCAGCCCTCAAGGCTGTCTGGCCTCAACTAAGGCAAAAGCAGGTGCACTGTATGGGGCGTCCACTCCTTCACCCGCTGTGCTATGATCTTGTGAGGTCGAATGAATGGCTCTTATTACTGCCGCTTTACAGTGAAAAGAAAAAAAAAACACTTGACTTGTACTAATAGCTGGGAAGCCCTGCCGGTCACCAAAGGTCTGAAGACGAAGCACCCTGTCAGTGCCCAGCTTGGGAAATTAGCAAATAATGTTCCCTTCCCCCTGACAAATGTGTGACAGCTCGCCTTCGCCAATCATTCTCTCCTAACGTTATGATGCATGTCCTGGATCCCCACTGGAGGATACAGGCGAAGTTTACTGACCCTCAATTTACCCATGACAAATGGGGGTCCCGGTAAATGTGCGTTTTCTGGGGCGCGGAAGGGGCTCATTTTAAGCAATCCTGGTTATGTGGATGTCACTGATTAGGATAAATAGTGGCTGAGTGTGTTAGGACTGCTTGCAGAACCATATTACCAAGGGCCTGCATCGTTGCCCCTGGAGGGGAGCTCTCATGAAAACTTAGCCGGGATAGAAAACCAAAAGCTCTGATGCAATTAGGAGTTTAGATTGGAGATGTTGTGCAGTCAAAGTTTTTATTTATGATGCACTCCTTCCAAACAGTAATGAAACTATAAAGTGAAAAGATTAAGATGCTGCAAATGGGGCTGAAAATTGAGGCTTTTTGTTTCAAAAGTATCTGATCAAACCAGCACGTGCAGTTTGCAGTGTTTAATAAGTGGAAAGTATAATATAGTATTGACCTCAGGCACAGCCAGGACTTTCTCCTTTTGATTTTCTACAACCTTGCTGACAGTTGGACCAATGGATAACCAATAGATGGATTAGTCAGAGGACAAGCTCGCCAGCTCTGAGGGAGAGCATAATGATAGGGGGTCGAATGTGTGTTCTGTAACATAGAAAACCTCACCAACATTTCATTCCTTTAAAAAGTGCCAATTAAGGAGCGGATATAAACGCTGTAACCCGGTCTGCTAAAGTTTTATATAGTACGTCTGCTTGTCTCATTAGTGTTTTAAACATTCAATAGTCAATGCCAACAGTATTATTTGACACACACTACAGGGTGCTCCCTTTCTGAGAATGGATTGTGAGTTTTGGAACGGTTCCAGGGTACTAACCCGAGTGAGGACGTGTTCCGCTGCTGTTCGAATTGGCTGCACTCTCCTCTATGTTGACTCTCGGTAATTTGTGATAATTTCTTAAATTGAGCGAATGAAATCTCCACAATTAGGGTGGCGGTGCAAGAAGAGTCAACATGATGGAGAAGAAAATGTCGAAAAAGACATTTCTCTGCAGCCGCGCTCCCCAGTCATGCTTGAAGACACGCGCTTTGATAACCAGACCTTTGATTTGCATGTCTCCACGATGACAGAACATTTTGTGCCATTTAATCAGCACCGTGTCACCACATATGCCCTTTCTAGCGAATGTAATTTGCTATTGTAACTCCGGGTCATGTCAAACCCATTTGCTTGTGCAGTGCAATCCGTTTTAACGTGGTGTAACGCAGGAAAGCTGTGGTTCGCAATGAGGTGTTTCACGCTTAAATACGCAATCGACTCACACGCGCGCAAGGATGTCTGCCAATTGAGCTTTTAGAGAAGTAGCTAACATCCTTTTAGCTGGCAATTATTGTCCATATGGAGCTGGCAATGCCTTCTTCTAAGGTCGTGCGTTCTGTGCTCTTTAGCCAGCGCAGTCCCTCAAGCATCAAACCTTGTGCAATCAGGGTGAGCCACACGGGGAATAGCAGAGCGGAGGAACTGGACCTGTCTATTGGTGACTTTCTCTTTTAATTCAGCGCACTAATCAATTGCACCACCGCTGCCTCCAGGGGTAATTGTATCTTTATACTAACTGGAAGTGAGAAGGAACCCTGGGAAGACAGAGAGGAGGAATGGTGGTGGTGGTGGTGGTGGGGCGGGGGGGTTGCAACAAAGACAGAGAGAAGGGGACACGTTTCCCCAGTAAAACCTGATGGTAATCATCCCAATCCGCTTAGCCTCTGTGACTAATGGGGTCTGTTCTTAAGGGACCTGGCACTTTCACCAGGGTGCTATAGAAGCCATTAATGTCTTAACTTATACACCTTCTCCAGGCTGTGCAGTAACACATGTGCACACTCGCCCACATGCACTCTTCTTGCTCACTCTCACGCAAACAGAGCGGCGTGCCCTTACGTGGCCACTGCACTCCTGTTTCATTATCCTGGTGCCTTGTTGGCCTCTGCTCCACTCCTGCTAGGGAGGTTAAACGCAGGAGAGCTCGGCCAGACTGCACGGTTGGAGGAGAAGGGGGACGGAGGGATGGGGGGTCGGAGCGGTGGTGGTTTGTGGAGTAAGGGAGAGGTGGTTGGGGGAGCAACTTGATGAGAAACAGCTGCACCAGGATGGAGGGGTCTGGACTGGGAGGGGTTGAAGGGTGTTCCAGACCCCACTTTGCAATTCTGCTGAGCTCAAGGCCACGGTTGTGCCGGAGACCTGGGGGCGCTGGGGGAAGTGAGAGTGCTCTGACGCGCCCCCGTTTCAGTCTGCCCATCAGAGTTAGAACAGACAGAGGCTTCCAGGTCAGACAGGGTCTGACCCCCACAACCTCTGTCTCCTCGCCAATGATGACAGATAAGACCACCACTTCCTTCTGTTAGCCAAGATAATCACATTCTATACTTACAGTGTGACTCACACACATATTTGCCTCTCTCTCTCACACACACACACACACACACACACACACACCCCTCTGTTGTCTCTTTGCATACTTTTCTCTGATGAATTTATATTAATGACACATGAGAATACCTCCAGAGTCGTTCATGCACTCAAGTTGGAAATTATGTTTCTCAGTTGATTCATGAAAAAAAGGATTTTGCCTTACAAAATCAGCAAATTAGCAGGACATTATCCTGTCTCATGAGCGGGCAGATAAAGGGAGTTGGCAGAATGAGTGATGCTGACAGCTTGAAACTAACAGAGCTTGGCAGCACCCTGGTATGATGGCCGGTCAGAGGGGGATCAGGTTCCACCTTTAGGTTCCCCTTTTTTTAAAAAAATAATATAGAAATAAATAAATGTTCAGCTTGCAGTGCAGCTTTCACACATTTTAACTTTTAACACACAAGACAGTGATTAGGTCATTATTAGTGCATGGACCTGGGACGACAGGCACCATCCAGAGACGGGGAGGAGGGCAGCGGCAGGATAAGAGCGAGGAAAGATGAGAGGGTGTGAGAAAGTGGTTTCTACTCACCAGTGTAGACAAATCTCCCAGGGGCACCTTTGCAGAACTGCTTGGACTTGTAGGACAGCGTGACTTCCACAACGCCAGGGATGTGCCGAGGGGGAGTCTGGACCCGGATGGCGTGAGGAGTTATCAGCTGGGTTGAGGAGAAAGGATAAGAAATGGTGAGTAATTCAGTAATAACAAAACACAACTCGTGGTTTAAAATAACAGAAAGCCAGATGATTGCCAATGCTAATAAAACAGTATCATACCTCGCTCCATACGAGCATGGTGCCAAACACAACTTGTAGACCATCAAAGAAGTTGTCTCCTATGATGATGACGGTGGCTCCACCAGTGGTCCACCCCTCGCTTGGGCTGATAGCCTTGATGCACGGGGTGGCTGCTTATCCAAGACAAAGAGAAGAGCAAATTCAGCATCTGAGCTTCACTCCTCGAGCCCATGTCTCTTTCCACTAAGACACATGACTGCATCACCTCGGCGTTCAGCCCTCCCTGTCTCTCACAAAGACATATCATGGAAATTGCCTCCGGAAAAAAAAAAAAAAAAAAAAAAATGATGGATTTGTCCTTTAGGGCCCGAGAATCAAAATCATTTATCAGTGCGCTGGAGTGGTGTAGTTAAGCAGACCCTTCAAATGGTCCACTTCACAAAGGCTAAATGCTGGGTTCGCCAGGAAAATGATTTGATGGAGCAAATTATGTGTCAGGGCAAAATGTAGCTATCAGAATTGATTAAGCATGCAGCCACATGTACAGTAAAAATTTCAAAGTTGAGCACATCTCAAATGAGTCAAGAATGCAGGCTGTTAAAGCGGAAACGACAAGCTAAAGCTTTACTGCTTCACCTTATTTCATTACCTTTGTTCTGCATACGTAGTACAGTGCAGACTCGCTGCGTGTAGGCTCAGGTTTCATAATGCCAAATGCACTCATGAATTATTCAGATCGAGTTTGTATTTTTTTTTCTTGCTTTCTTTTGGTGATCGATTCAATCCATTTCATATTGTTTATTACGATGCTTTTCATCTGTTATGACGTCTGCTTTGTTGCCCTGTCATTCATCAAAAGTCCAAGTTGTTATTATAATCTAATTTGAGCGATCTGGCGCCTCACATTCACTGTCATTTGATGCATTACCTTAATATGGTGTTCAACACAACACCGTGTTTACAGCAGCAATGGCGTGACAGTCAGCCATAAAATAGAAATATCAAATTTAATCTATTTCCATCAATATCCTTTAACGTACTATGAATTCCACGTGTTTATTTCCTGGCCCCCCAAAATGTGAACAGCTATTTCTGCGAGTTGCCTTCCTTTCCTTCCAAGCTCCGTTGTAAACCTCTATTATCCTTTCCATCCAGTAAGTAAATCACACTCAGCCATTGTTGTATGGATCACCTCAGACAAGACATCTCCCTTTGTTTGCCTTGCTGTTGGGTCTGTTCGGGTCATGTTTGCTCGCTCTCCTGCCCATAAAGTGCACACACACACACGGGTACTACAGGGAATCTGACTTTAACAGGCGCTGTTGACTTCATGCTAATCACCTCGTACAGATTTTCATTTGTGAGGCCTGGAGGAGTGACATTTGCTTTCCTTAATTGCGAAGCGGAGCATCTGAAAGAGGACCAACCCTCTATGGGCATGCCGGGCCCCCTCTAAGGGCCTGACCTTCATCAGTGCGGACGATTACAGCAAATAATTCACCCTTCAAAATTACTGTAAACAAATTGACTTTGGGGAAGGGGGGGTTGCAGGAAGAGGAGGAGGCAAAAAAAAAAAAAAAAAAAGTGGGCCTGATGACGACGGTGACTGTCGGGGGGCAGCTGCAGCCTTAACATACAACAGGCACACACAATCACGCACAAACGCACGCACACACGAGTGCAGACGCACCACCTCGGAAATCCCAGCGCACCCCCCCACCACACACACACACACACACACACACACACACACACAGAAGGACCCATGGAGAGGCAGCGACTGAGGCCCTAAGCCGTCCATCCTTCTGCCTCGCAAAATTTGCATACGTCTCAATGCACAGGCAGAGAGGGGAGCATGTGCTGAATGGGGACCGTGGCGAAGTGGATTACACAGTCAGCACAGGCGATCTGATGACAGACACGCACAATGCGCCCCCCCTCAGCAGATGATAGGCATCACAAGGAGTGGACGGATGAGGACGCAAAGAGCCAGCGTTGCGTCACTAAATCTTTACAAACTTTGTGTAACCGTTGGAAATCCCGTCCTCTGAGTTCATGCATGGGTTGTGTGTGTGTATGTGTGTGTGTGTGTGTGTGGGGGGGGTCCTCCGTGTGTTCACATTTATTTCAAAATCCACCCTGCAGTCCAATGACCCCGCGGATGCTCATTCGCGATGTGTCCCCATCTTTATTTTCCCCTCTCTGGCGTAGAGGACGTCAAAACTGATCTGAGATCTGAGGTCCCGGCTCTAGTATTGTGATACTCAAACAGGTCTGATGTGGCCCCGAGAAGCCATCCTTTGTTCTGCCTGCTGAAATGTGTTGTAATTGTGCTGTGGGATGTCCAGATGGTCGGTTGATAGTGCAGCTGATGGGATTATACCTTTTACCTCTCCCTGGGCCATCTGTTCCCTTTGACTCTCTCTCTCTCCCTCTCCTTCTCTCCTCCTCCTCTCAACCTCTCTCATACGCTCTCTCCTTCTCTTTCTCCTTCCCTCCTCTGCTTTGCCCCTTTTCCTCCATCGCTCCCTCTCTTTCTTCCTTTTACACCCAGCAGTCTGGATTCACTTGTCTTTATTGCATAAACCCTAACAGCATTACAGCCACTTGGCATGCAAATGAGGCGGACGCTGCAGGCTCTGTGGCGACTCCTCTATATTGTCTGGGGCTCTGTCATGGTGAAACACAACTAAGGAACTCGTGTGTGTGTGTATGTGTGTGTGTGTGTGTGTGTGTCTGTCTGCGGGGGGAGAGAGTGGAAGAGAGGAAAAGAAACTGAATTTAGAAGTGTCACTGCTGCCGTGGCTGTGTGCGCGTGTGGGGGGGTGACAGCTATTTGTGAGCATGTTTATGCACCTTTGAGCCTGAATCTATACATGTTTGAGTGACAGCCCACCACAAAGCACATTCATGTCTGAATGCATAATGCGCTTGTTGTGCGACAGTACACACAAGTGAACAAAAATGTCTCTTTGTGAGATTCAGCCTGTCATCTACTTGCTGTCCCAGGTCTGAAACAGTAGGGGGCAGCACCACTTGATCAGTGCGAGGTGAGCAGTGGCGGCGATGCCTCTCGGCTTCAGCCAGCTGCACGTCTGAGACTTCTCGCCCCGTGAACTTGCTGGGAAGAATGTGTTGCTAATTTGACGCACGCTGTCTGTCTGCTGGTTGTCAGAGCCGGGCGGAGGTTGGGACTGAAGTTACACTTCATTAACAGGATCTCCTGTTCTGATGTGTCACATTGCTCATTGTTAGATGTCCAGCAACACCAGTGGCTATTGCTGATGTATACTAAATTAGTTTCAGATAAGACAAAAGAAAAAAAAAAAAGAAAGAAAATCGCAACTCTGAGGAGTATTTAAGTTATTAGAGGAGGACATGTGCAACTGGGTGGTTGACAGTAGCATCTTTTCTTGCTTTACGGGGCGTCACTCCGTTGCTTTGAAGAGTGTAGTGAAGGGAGGAAGGAAAAAAGGATGGGCTGGGGTAACCTGTAAAGAACATACACTCACACGCACACACACGTGCACACACACACACACACACACACACACACACGCACACACAACACATGCGGTCCCGCGGGAGTGGGGAAACATGGAGGCGAGGGCTCAACCTCTTTAATTGCTCCTCTCATTAAGAAACCGGTTGCTAGGCGATCCACACCTATCGTGTCATAAACGTGAAACACACAAACAAAACGTCAGCGAACATAATGACTTTGGTGCTCCGGGCAGGACTTTAATTATTTGATTTTGTTCTCCAGTATAGGAGTCATTAATAAAGACAAAAACAAATAGATTAGCTTTCCCCCCACTAGGACCAGAGAGCACAGAGATATATTAATTGTCTGGACTTTTTTATTAGTAGTTGTTGTATTAAACATTACATTTGCTTTTGCTGATAGAACCATTAATGCCCATTAATGTGTAGAGAAGCCTGCTTTGGTCAGTGGTGGAGAGAAACTGTTTGCCCAGATATAATTGGCTCCTCAAAACTGAAGATAAGCAATTTGCACAATTGTTCCAAGTCAGTTCTCTCCTTTTTTTTTTCTTTTTCCTTTCTTGCAAACTTTCAGCTGCATGTGGAGGCCGCCAGGGTCACAAGGTTACGTTAAGTGCATTTTAGTTTTTAGATTTCCCATGGTTTGGTGGTCCTTCTTTTCTCTCTTTTGGCTGAGCAGGCAATCAGTCTATCATATGGAATCAGTTGGAAGAAAAACAGTAAGTTCTGTTTTTCTCATAGCCCCCCCATCCCCTCCACCTCCCCCGGCCCTCCAACTCACACACACCCTTCTTTCTCTCTCCTTCCTCCCCCGTTTCACTCTCTCACAGCTAAATCTGCAGAGCCCAATGACAGGAAATTGAGCTCACAGCCAAATTCTTAAGCAATTTGATCATGTTTCACGTAGGCTTTTAGGACAAATGTAGGTGCATTAGGAGACTGGAAGTGGTGGAACATTTTTTAATCGTGACTTCTCATCCGGAGTTATCGAAATAATAAATAAGGATTGATACGTATGATTTTCAGTCAAGGCACAATAATAAGTATGGAGGAGGCAAAAAAAAAGCAAATTAAGGCGTAAAAAAAGTGAAATCGATGGAGGAGCAGATGTTGCTTAAGAACTAGGAGCAACTAGGTGTGTGACTGCAGAATGGTGGGAAGGTGACTGAAAGAAACTATGAGGTGGGGGGGGGGAAGGAGCGCAGCAAATTATAAGATGCAAAAAATGTGCCTACCATTCTCCAGATAAGGAGGCGTACCTTCTGAAGGGTCGAGTCTGCGAGCCCTTCGCCCATGCTTGGAATTGTTATGTACAAACATGTTGTCGGAAACAGCCAAGACATGGCCGTCAACATTGACGGTCGTCGATACGACAACCTGCAACGGGAATGAGAGTGAAGCGTGTCATTAATTAACGAGAAACAGAACAACAGCACATTCGTACAAGCATTCTCGTCGGCGGTGCCTTTGCTTCTCGGCCATTTTCGCCTTCGCTTTTTTGCGTCTTGCATTTGTGCATGCCTAATTGACTTTTCAATCACTGAAATTCCATTTCCGTTTACCCACTCTACCAACTGTCATCAGAGCCGAAGCTCAGAATTATTGATCAGCTCGTCCTCTATTTGAGGGTGGAAGGCCTCCCTTTTAAAATATTACTGGAGTCATTAGAAACTGAACCGTGCTCCATCCCATCACTCAACCGGCGCTTTGCTGGGATCGGATTCCAAGCCACACTCCGTATTTCATAATGCTTATTTTTGTTGTTGTTTTTTGGCTACCACATCTCCAAACACGGAGCCACATGTGAATAGCCAAAGTGTTTTTTTGAGCCGGAAACAGAGAGCCCCTCTCAGGTTTGCTTCGCCGGTGAGTGACCTCGGTGCAGCGGTGGAATTTAGGGGGCTCTCTCCCCCTTTTCTCTGGTTATGGGAAGGGTGGGGGTGTAAGGAGAGAGAAGGGGAAGTGAAAGAGCTCCATTCTTATGAGCAGGTTCAGTGCTGGGCCAAGCGAAGGATGATGGATTGGGCCCTTTCTGGCCTCCAGCTGGTTTTTGGGGGTAATAAGTGGAGTGGAAGGCATGCAGAATACACAACTTTGGCTATAGAAACACCTATGCTGGAGCATCTGGGAAACCAATTTAGGGGAAAACCACATGCTAACTGTTGGCCTAAACTCTCAGGACGAACATGGACATTAATAAAACTCCAAATCTTTTTGTTGGAGACGTATTTATGCATGTTTTAGGTTTGCAAAAAGAACACTGCGGCAGTTTTCTTCTTTCTTGTGTTGCATGAGTGAGAGGTGAAAGCCCTCGGTGGCTGTCATGCATCAGTCCACATTCACCCCGAGGGAAGATTTGAGAAGCCAGGGGAGGTCTAATGGTGGTGACATCAGGAGGGGACACCCTGTTTTTTTCTGTTTCATGTCTGGGCTTCCTTCCTGGAGGATGTTGACTTGTGTGTCTATCACAGGGCACCCCCCCGCCACCCTTTTGGATTTTGTAACTACACTGACAGGACAAAGCCCACTAAACTCACTTTCTCACCTTGACCTGGAGGGCTGCTCGTGGTGAAAACGTCTGAGTCGAAAAAATGGTTGGTCGGTTAGGCGGTGGGTTGGATAGAAAGGGGGGTCTCAGCTAAGTGACACACTAGACGGCAGAGAGTTAAAGGAGTGCTAAAAGTGTTCAACAGTCATGTCCTTTTAGTGTAAATCGCCGCATTTTGTCAGCCCGCAATAATGATGGTTTTCAGAAGGCTTCAGGTGCTTTTCACTGGCCGTGCGGAGACCTGCAGATGCACGGGTTTAACCGCATTCATATGTGGGGAAGAATGAGAGATGGATGTAGAGAGAGCAAATATATGCGCTCCTAGGGTATGTATCCATATGCGTGCCTGCCTGTGTGTGCGTGCTTGTGCATATGTGTGTATAAGAAGGTATGCGTTTCCGCTGCCAGACAGATCCTGAGTTAACACTGTTGTTACATGTGGTTGGAGCGTCCTCCCCTCTGCGCTGAGCTCAGAAAACTGTCAGGAGCACAATTGATGGCACTCTTAAATCCTACATCCTTATTTGTGTCAGATGGTATTCCCTAATAAATATTCTGTCCAGCGCGCGCAGGATTTCTCACTCTCTGTTTCCCCGGTTTTCAACTCGCTTGGTGCCAGTCGCAGTGCTTTCACATGCGACCGTGCAGTGTATTTGTGCAATTGTACACTCGAGTTACCTGGAATCTGCGCATGTCTCTTGGATTTCCCGCATTCTTCAGACAGTTCTGATTGCACTTGAGGAAGAACTTTAGGAAGAATCTGAAAGAGATGACAAAAGAAAGCAAAAGGGGATTAACTGCAGGGCTAAATGACTGATTACTACTTGTAATAACTCAGTTATAAACATCAACACACCCATCATTCAGTCCTTCATCCGTCAACAAACGTGGCAAAACAATATTTGCATTTTTGAAAATGGTCCAGCTTATCAGGCTGAAATCAGGAGCATCCGCCTCTTTGTCATCTCATCGCCTCACCTGAGTTCAGGGGTCTTTCCCAACACCCATCTGCCACTAACATACAGGAAGTCACTTGATATTCCACCCACCTCTTTAATCCCAGGACACCCCCTGTGCAATTAAAGTTCTCCTGTTCAATAGGGAAGCAAATGAGGCCCACCTGTGACCAGGTCTTGTTTGAAGAGCATCAGGGATAAAGGACCTAACAAGGTGAGAGCGCGCCACAAAACTTATAGTCCTGTCAGGCAATTAGGCGGACACTCCTGGGACCGCCGTATGCCACACACACACACACACACACACACACACACACACACACACACACACACACACACACACACATACACACACACACAGACGCATAACGCATACACACACCCATGCACTTGTGGGTGGGTGAGGCAATTATGCCACAAATTACAACCTGGCTAATCGTCTCTGAACAAATGTCACGTCTGAGTGAGATCTGGGCTGGGTCGGTCGTGAGCGGCCGCCGTCGCCTGCATTTTCTATCATCAAACAGAATCTGTCAATAAAGCTCTACGCATCGGCTGTAGCATCGCAGCCAACAACAACAAAAAAAAAACAACCCCAGAACTTTAAAACGAGTGAGTTTAACAACAATGCGAGGGAGAAAAATGAAGTCAGATGCAGCCCGTTGTGTGAAACCCACACACCCACACAGAATAAACAATGAAAAAGACTTGTTGTTTTTACAAATTCTCCCAGCAAATCACGGCTGCGCTTTTGCTTTCTCCAACTCATTATAAATACCGTGCCACGATATTTGTTTTTCATCACGTTGCACTAGAATTACAACATGCAATACTCTGGCTTCCATTGTAACAGCACCTTGGTATACAGAATCGCAGTGGCTCATCGGATTACCATAGATTGCACCATAGATTGCATGGCCATTTCATTCAGCTAAATACGCTGGCTTGTGTGGCCTGCGAGGACGCTTTCACAACACTTAAGACTCCTCGTTCGCCCAGTGGGATCCCGGCCAGGCCATAAATCAGAGTCTGAAATGACCCTTCCAACCCTGGCCACATTAACACATGCACTGGTCATTTAGAAGCGTTCTTCGATAGACTCCTATACCTTGTGCTCCATCCAGGGCCCAGGAGGGAGAGGAGAGGTGAGAAAATATTTTCACTCCACATCCAAGGAGCTTTGGCTCCGGCATCAATAAAACACGTTTTAACCCATGCCAGAACGCTGATTGCCTGTCAGTGTGTGGCGAGGCCATAAAAAAACCTGACTTGTCATTAGTGCATTTCGCTTGATTGTGCTCACTCTGTTTTTGGGTTGCATCTGTTGGCTGATCATGAAAATGACCATTATGTACTCTAATTCCCTGACCCTGTTTTTATTTCCCCAAAGAGTCATAATGTAGAGCAGCAGACATCTGCGGAAAGCAGACCTGAAATACGACTTTTATTTGTCTGTCGCCTCTCATACAGATTGGGAAAGGCGAGGGGCGCGCGCGCGCGCGCATCTGCGGCTACTTGCGTGCACGTCTACTGTACAACACGCTAACTGTGTTAGCGTGGACGCTTGCGCACACTCGCCGTTCGTATCAGAGGGCGAGAATACATAGGCATTGACTTCATAAAAGAGGGATATTACTTTGAGACTTATTTCGAGTCCTCTCTGTTCTCTCGGATACTTTAATGCTTTTTCATACTGTTTCCACTTTGGCAGAACCCAAAGTTAAGAAACAATAAACACAAGAAAGTGAGTGCCCACGCTATCATAAAGTAGCTCCTTTATGTTTACTGTTATGAAGGCAATTAAGAACAATTTCTCTGCTAAAAAAGATAAGCGTAATTTTCACAGTCCACAACAGTGGCTGTGCTATAGCATCCATTACGTTTGAGTTGGTTAAGATTCTCCATGAGCACAGCGCAAATTGGTCCTTGGTGAGAAGGAGAGCAATTAAGACAAGGCCTCTCTCTCTCTCCCTCTCTTACTTCTTAAATATCTACAGAAGTTTGTACTGGTGTTTTGGCACGCACAGAGACAAAAGGAGCTTGTTTAATTGTTTTTTAATGGGATATCAAGTCGTCGCTGCCATTAGATGTTGGCAATGGAGGGCAAAGGGGGATAGAGAGAAAGAATGAACTGCAATTAGGTTTGATTAAAGCTATCCTTCTCAATAATCAGCTGTTCTGACAGGACAGGGGGACCCTGGTGGCCACCGAGATGGAGGAAGGTGTTGAGTGATATTAAGGCCAATGAAGGGGATATTAACATGGCTAATTAAAGCTCTTCCAAAGCCGGGCGAGGAGGCTCTCAGTGGACCGCACTGGATGAAATAATCGGCCGAGGCAGCTATCAGTTGGAGGAGGGAGGGAAAGGGAGTGCAGGAAGGGGTGGGGTGTAGTCCATCTGAGGGAAAAGAGACGGGGGAGTAGAGGGAGGGATGGAGGGAGGCGTAAAGGAAAACTATGAAGTGTGAAGAAAGCAAAGAGGAAGACATCGACAGACATATAGAGAAAAGACTTTGAGTGGAGGCTCAGTCTGACAGAGGCCGTCTGCGTCGGCATGCCCAGAGTCTGCCAGGATAACTAAGACTTGACATTAGCTTTTATCCCACACAGCTAGTCATAGAGGTCCACATATCAGCGTTAAAACAATCCCGCTCATGCCTCGGTCTAAGGCAATTAATACGGTTCTCCTGTACTACCTCCACGCTCGCCCACTGCCGAAGCTACTAATCATGCCATAATGATTTCTCTCCCTCTGGTCAAAGGGGAAATAGATTGTCTCTTTAGTAATGCAGCGGGCTCTGCGCCTTCCACTCCCTGGCTTCACAGACCTGGTAATTGAGGAGAAAAAGGCCGACTTTGGCACTTTGACTGATTTGAGGGCTGCTAGACCCTCTTATCTTTACTCTGATCATTTTAGGCTGACACTCAAAGGAAGACCCATCGCCCTAATTCTAGCTCACCCTCTCCCATCATCAAACGGAGAGAGGAGTAGGGGGAAAAAAGAAGAGAGGAGAGGAAAACAAACAGACGAGGAGAGGAAAGGATTCTCTCATTTAAATGGCCAACTTAATAGCAGGGTTGATGTCACTCATGCATAAATGTCCATTCCTTTGATTTGAGTGAAAAAGGGCAAATAAGGATAATGTTGTATTATTAAGAAGGCCGCATTGCTAGCAGAGCCTAGCCCTTCTGTCGACGTAATTATTTTTTATCTATTAATTTTCAGCTCCGTGCGATTTTTAACGACTCGTAAAAATGTAAACGTTGTCTTCCAGCTGATTCTTTTTTTCATTCAATAGCAAGCCTTGTCCTTATTGTACAAAAGAGCCTCCCCGTATTTGTTTAGGCTGTTACACAATACACTGACAGATGGCCTCAGTATCTCTAAGAGTCAGGTATTGACAACTCTAAGCTCCTGATTGGTGCCCCGGCACTAATGACTAGCGTGCAGTGTCCACAGCCGGCAGCCATGACAGTGAGGTCATCCGTTGCGGGGCTGCGAGTATCGATCACCGCCCAGCTTCAGCCCATCAGGCCCCAGCTGCCTCCCAGACTCAATGGGCCCCTGTTACAGGAACCCCGTAAGAAACGGCTCCCAACACCAGACTACAATCTGCTGACACCAGATCTCTACGCTGAGATAGTAGTACACGGGTCAATAGCGTATCGGATTTCCAAAACGCCGGGGTCTTAATGTCAAGCCTCCTGCCTTCCCTTCCTCCTGCTGCAGTTATTAGGCCCTCCACTGAGCTGCAGTCAGATCCCTGTTGTGACAAGGCAGAACAGGTAAAACATGAAATAAAGACCTCGGCGGATCTTAATCGCACCGAGCACTCATTTATGCAACTGCGCGATTTTGGACGCGCGAGTCCCTGAGCCATCACGCGACCATGCCCGCCGTGTTCCGGGTCCACCGCTGTCGTCTCTCGTCAAGCGGAGCTGTTTTTCTCGCCTTAGCTCAAGTAAACCACAGCACATTAGCAATATTTGCTCTACCCCTGTACAAGCGCCGAGGGAGCAGACCCGCAGATCCTATCACTTCTTTATCAGGGAACAAGTGCCTCACTATCCAACCTTATTGGGTTTGGAAGATTAACCCTTTCCACTCTGGAGCTCGGCCCGTCTCCTCAGAGAACAGCCAGGCAGATGTCGCTGTGATTATTATTGTTCGACATCAAATATTGCAACCGCGCGTCTCGGAGAATTTATTGTGTATTTCCAAGGCTGTTTTTTTTTTTTTTTCCACTGCCTTCCTCCCTTTGCTTGCTGTTGCCTCTTCATTTTGTTGTTTCATATTTCATATTTTCTTCGTTGGTGTGTTGCGGTGCCACAAATAATTCATGTGTTTCCTCTGCACCCTGAGATGTAACCGTGTCCCTCCATTCATCCCTCTTTACCTTCTCCTCCACCATCCCCCTTTCACTCTAATGGGCAGAGTGGCATTGACATTATTTCACTTGAGGATCCCTCACTCTGTCAATCCCTCTTCATTTACTCCATGGCTACAGGACTCATTATGGTATCTCTTCCTCCCTCTCTCCTGTCCTCTCACTCATTCTCCTGTCTCTCTCTCTCTCTCTCTCTCT
>BJFM01001424.1:275426-295088 GCA_016586285.1 Arothron firmamentum
GGGGGGGGGGGGGGGGGGGCACAAATCGTGGCACCGTGGGCCTCGCGTACATGCACCCATTCTGGGCAGCCTGCCTCTTTATTGCCTGTCTCTCATTTGAGAGGATGGAGCTTGGCTGCCAAGTTTTGACACCGCCACATATGGCCTCCTCCATCAATCGGACTAATCAAGCATCAAGGGGAGGCAGGACCGGCTTAATTGCCAGCCAGATATAGCTGCTCTCACTTGACGTGCAACCTGAAATAGAAGCAGGTCTGAGGAGACATGACAGAAGATAAATGAATGCAGCCATTGTTCTAATAATTATATCAAAATCCACCTTTTTGCATGAATTTTAATGTACAGTAGACACAGGCCAGCGCTAATGCAACGGATGCTGTTATTACGACATGGCAAATCAACACTATTGCAAATATTGCCTTAATATAGCATCATCTTCGTCATTAAAATGTGAATTATGCTCACATTTGTAATGTTTGATACCCCAGGTTAGAGAAGTGTACAGTCAGTTGAGGGTTTGTTTTTTTTTGTTTTTTTTTCCCCATGCAGGCTGCAGCGCTCTGCTCCTCCAGAGTCCTTGAGGCATTCTGCTTGCCTCTCTCAACTTCCTGTTTCCCAACACCCCCCACTGGGGGAGCAGCTACGGAATAACTTAGCACACGGAATGAGGAGGAGAGATCAACGGCGGCGATCCATTCATCTCCAGTTTCTCCTGTCGCTCTCCCCTTTCCGTCTGTAAACACCCAGGGTCCGCGGGCCAGAATGGCCCTTTGTCCTCCGTGTTTTCCTGCGTCCCTCTCTCTTATTCTCTTCAAAGGTAACAAGTGACAGATGTCTGTCTTCTCCGCGATCTGGAACGTGGAGGCGCGGCGATAGCATCTGGGCTGAATGTCAAACTGTGAATCTTGCGTAAGAATGGTACTGTGCTTTTGCCAAGCTCATTGTTATTAATGTCAGGGCCACTGCCTACTGAAGTATTTAAAACACTCCCTGTAGTTCATGGCGGGGTGCGCGGGGACGGGAGGGGCACGTATGTAAAACCGATGGACAACTGTTATTACAAATGTGCGACTGTTGTTATAGAAAACAATATTTCCCGGTGGGTGTGCGTCCTCAGGACTCCGGCTGTGTGGCCGAGGCAGAGGAAGGAGGACGGCGTCAAATGGATAAATATATGTTAGAATAGAGGCTTTGTTGGATTAAAGACTTCCTTAGGTTTGCAGGAGTGGAAGCGCGAGCTGGAGGTTGGAGCGTTCGGAGCTTGTTCTCGCAGCATGGCGCGCTGTTTATTTAACTTTCTCATCTCCGTGGCTGCCTGCTTTTGGTATTTACATGTTTAATTGAGAAGTGTGCTGCCGGTTTCTTCTGCCCATCTGCCGAGTCCCTTCCTCTTATCAGACTCATTCCTCAAACTGACAGCCCCCCTCCTCCCCCGTTCTGCATATCTCACTTTCACTCCCGTGCCACTACACTACTGACTCCTCTCTACTGTTCCCCGTCCCCGGCCGGGCTGTCAGGCCCGGATATGAGTAATGACAATGCATTTTCCCGCAAATCAAGCCAATAAGCAGGAGTGCGCGCGGGCCCAACGGGAAGGGCTCCGTGTCGGGGACATCGCGGTGGGAAATTCTCCGCCTGCTCCCTCCCCGTCGTTTTTCCTCTTCCTCCCTTTTTAACCCACATCTAAATCAACGCCTGTCAGATGCAACATGTGTGTCATTGTAGCCCCATCAACGTGTTTCATTGTCCACACAACCACCTCTGAAGAGCTGCCTCTTATCAGTCGAGTGTCAGAGAGCCCCCGGCTCCGCCGCCGCCGCCTCCTCCCCGCCGCCGTTCTAAACGCTTTTCTATTAAGAGCAGTGTTGTGTCCCCCTGATAGTGGCAGCTTTGCCACTTCATCATTCATAATCCCAATGGGCATCAATGGATTCTGTTGGCCCGCCGTGCGCACCAAAGGTTTTTGTCAGTCAGAGGGAATGAAAACAACCTAAATGAGAGGGGGGACTCGCTGAAAGAGTACGTTAAACGTTCAAAAGGCCAAAGCACTCCAGTGCTGAATACACGCCCTCCACAAAAGGCCTTCAGTTTGCGTTCTTTCTGTCTTGGTTTCACCCTTTTCCCGGTGTAAGTTGCGTTACTTGTGATATCCCTAACCCCTGCCTGTTTGGGGCAAAAAAAAAAAAAAAATTTAAAAAAAGCCCCCCTGAAATTCCCTGAGGTGGACGAGTGCTGTGAAAATCAAGCATGAGGAGCGGAAGAGGGAAAATACTGCGCGACGGCAACCGCGTAGGCTAACTTTCACACAGCTCCAAAAGTCTAAAATGATGTTCCCGCCCTTCCCAGCATGCACAAGTCCCGCTGGGGGACTCGATGTGATCAGCAGCATCCCCACCACGTCTCCTCATTATTGAGTAAATAGGTTTGGGCATGTCCTCAGTAAACAAAGCCAAGACTGACAGTTAAGGGAGTGAGGGGAGTGGGAGGCAGCCTCGTTCCCAATTAGAGTCGCCTCAGGCAAAACTTTAAAGAGGAGATCAATCCTACAGATCGCTAAACTGATCCTGTCACAGGCTGGGGATATTTAAACCGCGGTGCAGAGCCCAGCCACGCGGGGCAGTTCTCAGTACAGTTTGACTGTGTGTGCTAATGACTTGGGGGTAGGCTCTCGCACCAGGACGCACACCCCACAGCGAAGCGGCCGTGATTGACGGGTGAAATCGGACCTCAGCTGCAGTTCTCGGCGCAGTAGGGGCCAGATGGGGGAAGAGTGATTTGCCTTTTTTAGTATGCAGCGCCTGCACTTACGGATATTCCCTAATTGTCTCCCTCACTTACCTGTGAGGTTGTTTCCCATCACAGATGCAGAGTACATTTCAAATTAACCCAGGATGTTTTGATTTTTTTTTTTCTTCTTTTTTTTGCGCCTCACCCTGCACCTTTGAAGCAGACTTATTAATATGTAGCGATGGGGCTTATCCCTGTCTGTCTACTGGACGGGAAAAGTTTAGTTCTCACTAATGTTGAGCCCAAAAAAAAAAAAAAAAAAAATGGGGGTTAACGTGAGGAAAATGAAGCGGGAAAAGCGGAGGTGACACCTGAGTTTAATCACAGTCAGATTGTGACGTGCTGCTGGAGCATCAGCGGTTGCATCTTTGACTACAAGTGAGTCGCTGGCGCACCGCAACTCCCAGGCACACGCGGGTGACGTGTAATGAGCTACCCGGCTCTCTGCAAATGCAGAGGAACCCAACATTTAAATGAGGAAATGATGCATTATGTATACCGGCGAGGTTCCTGTGCAGGAATTAATCATGATCATAAAAGCCAAAGACAAAACAACATACTCAGGCCGTCGCTAAATTGTTGTGATCTAATGCAAAACAAATTCATTTTTCATGCCATTAAAGATAAAGAAAGTCTTAAAAGGTTTGGTTTTGCTTGTCTGCGTCCCTTATTGAGAGTCATTCACTTTCAACCTTATTTGCGGATTATTGCAAATCCCCAGTACAAATCATATCATGGAATCATGTAGCTGGGACATTGGATGTGTTCTGCTAATGCTCAAGGAAGATCCCCTGAGGGAGCCATTGAGTGGGAGAGAAGGGGGAAAGAAAGCGAGGCAGATACAGGGGCAGAAAGTGGAAGAGGGAGAGAGTAGCAGGGTGGGGAAGGCAGGGAAGGGCAGGGAAAAAGAGAGAGAGGAGGGGAGGGCGGCAGCAGTCAAGCTGCACTTTATCCTGACAGATCTCCTTTACACACTAATTTCCTTGTTAAAGAAGAGAAAATGGCACTCAATCTGTAGAAATCCTTTTCTCCTGGAGCAGGCCTGTCAGCCGAGGGATGAGTGGATACAAGCCGAGCTCTCCTCCTCAGGCTAGCTCCCTCTGGCACGCAGCAGCTAGGCTCCTGCTCACAGCGCGGCTCTCTGCAGCTACAGCCACAATTAATACGCCCCTGGAATATAACGAGCCGTACCGTGATCCACGCTTCCCAGCCGTCGACAGCAGTCATTTAAGCGCTCGCTGGAAATCAAACGTGAAGGCAATTGATTCCTTCGACGTGTCATCTCCATCACAAATGGCTAACAAATGGCGTACAAACATTTCATGCTCAGCTGCTGTTCATAAACATTCCCCATGACAAAACCGGCATCCCAGAGAGGAGTGAAATCCAAGAGCGATCTCATCCTCAGTGACATATTTATCATGAAAATTTGTAATTCAGCAAAGTGCATTAGGCTGGATTGAAGAGGGAGAGAGGAGAGAGAAGCCGCTTTTATTTTAAGTCGGGGGTGTTAGCTGTTCAGTCTGGATGTTCTCATCTCCCAAGATTACTATTCGCAGGATGTGTGTCAAGACTACTTTTCAGAAATCTCGGTAACAATTCAGATGCGATCGATAAGGAGTGACAGTTTATTTTAAGGCTCAGCACAGGCCAAGAAAGGAACGACTGGAGCATCAAGTTTAGAGGAATGAATTTGTTTTGTATTTGATTTTTCCATTAAATTTATCGCCGCTTTAACGCTGCCTTCTCCCTCTTTTTCTCACTTTCTCTCCCGCTCTGTCACTCACATCAGCAGCGCGGCTGTAAACGGCTGTCAATTCCTCATCCGTGATTTCCATGTCTTCGCTTTCATCAATTTTTGATTGCTTCACACCCGTTACCTGTGATGCTTTTAGTGCTCATCGGTGGCACTGTGAGACGACGGAGGAAATTATGAAATAAATTTCCAGTGGCGGTGCGCCGCTGCCCCTTTATAACACTTCATCATGCCTCCTATAGATGGGAAATTGTTCAGAAACATTTCCTTACAGGAGTGTCTGATGCTGCTTTGGCACATATCATATGGTAAATCTATTACCACTTTGTCAAAAGAAACCCCCGGGGGTTCCCTGCAGTGTGGCAGCAAGAGTGGGAAACTGTGACCTCGAAAATACTGCCCGCTTTCTCTTATTAGAAATGTTTTCAAAATCGCCTCCTTTTTCAGGATTTAAGGGTCGTGGAGAAGGCCAATCAGAGGGACAGGCCAGTCAGAAAGCCAGCGGTGTGAACAGGACAGGAACCAGCTGATGAAATTCATCCATACTTCTCACTTATGATGACATGATTGATTTTCCCTCAGAGTGCTCAAATGTAGGATTGTCTTCCTGCCCCCATCTCCCCGTCCATCCAGCCTCAATCTGCCCACCCACCCGCCAAGCCGGCAGCTAATGGATAAAGCCTCTGTCTGTCTCGTAGCATGGTGCGGGGTTGACGAGTGGAAGAACAACTGCAACGAATGAAGGGTGAAATCTGAGAGTGCAATTTTCCGTCTGTCAATCTCTCTTCAAGAGAACAAGTTGACCACCAATCGGCGGAGTCGATTCCGCGTCGCCGGTTGATGGGAGCATTC
This sequence comes from Arothron firmamentum, assembly GCA_016586285.1. Taxonomy (NCBI): domain Eukaryota; kingdom Metazoa; phylum Chordata; class Actinopteri; order Tetraodontiformes; family Tetraodontidae; genus Arothron; species Arothron firmamentum. Next base: position 280,822 of record BJFM01001424.1, read on the forward strand.
GGAATGTCAGCATCATGTCACTACATTAACACGGCAATGAAAGGCACGAAAAAGAAATTTTTTTGAAGGGCCTGACCCTGCAAACGCTGGATGTAATTCAGTGGGGGGGGGGGGACAGTACCTTTCTGCAGTAACAAATGAACAAACTGACAGGTTAATGCATAACACAGCGCTCTATAATTCATGGCTCTGAATTTGGGAGAGTCCTATCATCCACTACGTGCTTCAAAATACAACCAATTAAACTTTACTTAATTATTAAAGGTAGAAAGTGAGGGAGAAATATGCCTTAAAAACTCTTGCTTGCAGTCAATTACGATAAAACTTTAATGAGCCTGGATAGAGAGCCATAAAAACTGATAGCCCCTCCGTCATGAATTATATATCCATATCGATTTTGTTTCTTTGCTATAAGAATTGCAGGTAATCGTATGTTACCACATGTAAAGTGCACTTCCCTAGCGAGGATAAATATTAACTATCAAATATATATGAGGTGTGTGCGCATTTATGACCAAGCTCATGCAGAAAATGAAGAGCGGAGATGTCGAGGCAAGGGCCATTGGGAATGGATGAAGGGTGCCTTATCTGACAGTAAGAGAGACCCTTAGCGCGGCCGGCTTGATATGTTACCTAGTTAGCGTCGCAGAAAGAGGAATAAATAGTTCTTTATTATTTGTGGTTGCCATCATGTCTCTCCTAATAGACAGGCGATACTGAGTTTAAACCACATTATCCTCTCCGAGACCATCGCAATTACTCTTGAGAGGTAGGTCTGATGTGTGGATAAGGCAGGTCGCCCATGTCTTAATGAACACAAACAATGTGAAATGGAGGAAGGAGCAGTGGGGGGAAAGATAATGGCAGAGGAGGGCTTGTTTTAATAGAGACAGCACTAAGTTGTTTGCTATGATCTATGCGAAGTCTGCGAATGCTGAAAACCCCTAATGATAGTTTGTGGAGATCTTTTTTCATTATCTTATTACCCAATCAATCTGCACCCCTTTCTGTGCCGTTCGCCGGTGAACAGCGCACACAAATCCTGTTTAGCCGATCTCCGGTTGTGTGTGTCTTTTTTGTCACTGTCACAGAGCCCTCCCGTGTCGGACACTCGCAGGGGTTAAAGGGCACCAAACTGGATCACCGTGACACCCGGCGCGAGCATTACTCCCAGTACAAATGGCTCAGTGCTGGGTTAATTGATAAACTGCCGCTCCACTTCATTAGTCAGACAGACCGGGCTTAACGAACGAACACAGAGAGAATGTCACTCTGAATATGTTAATCATGACTGGCCATTATGGGGCTCTTCCCCTCACCTCCGCATCTCAATCCCTGGTAGGAGGCACAAAGGCGAGGGGGGGGGGGGTCAGGGGCTGGCTGCAACTGCGTTGACTTGAATCAAGCAAAGCTGTTTATCACATGACAGAAAAAAATAAAACAGTGATGGACAGACTGGTTCTTGGTGTTATTGAATATAAATATATAATAACTGTGTAAAAAATGCATCATTTGGCCTTTTCACAAAGGCAGTTGTAATATAGCACTAGGTGAGCACTGTACTTGACGTACACATTGGAGGTGAGGGTGTCAGGGGAGAGCTCGCTGGAGCAAGAGGAGGTTTTATTGTTGCCCAGCCCTTCCGCTTAAGTGCACATGGCTGGGAGGAAGCCGGGACCTCCAGCTCTGACCTCTGTGCATGTATATTTAATAGGCCATCAGTTGGTCGGGGCAGCGCTCTGATCAGGATTCAGAGAGGGGCTTTGAACACCCCTGTGTATTCCTGAGCGTGCAGCCTCAAGCTGCTCTCCCCAGCTGTGTCAATCCGACAGCACTGTTACAGGCACCCAGACAAGGCGCTGGGCACTCCGCTGCTACCGCCTAATGACTACAGAAAAAAAAAAAAGAAAAAAAAAGCAAAACAAACATAAAAAACAATAACATTTGGCTTATGGAGCTCTGCTACCATCTAATGAGCGGCTTTAAAAACTGAAATATATTGCCGACTGATATACTGTAGGGTGTGTGTGTGGGGTGTGTTTGGATTGCATCAGTTGCTCCATACAATGCTGCGCTCCCTTTAATAATAACAAAATGGCAATCTCACAGCGACTGCGACGCACACACAAGGGTGACGACTGCGGGAGCAAGACGGCGAACACAGAAGTGCCACTCGTGCCGTTTCTTTTAACAAGGTATCACTACCCTTTGAATCAAATGCGTGGGTGTGCGCGCACGCGCACAAGTGTATGAAAGTCACAGTGGCTGCACGTGTGTGTGAGGGCAGCTTAACGAGGGTGGTTCATTTGACAGGCAATTAGTTTGCGGAGCTGCTATTGACAGCCCCTGTGCTTGTGTTTGTTCAACAGCTCTGGGTGAGTTCCACGCTCCCTGGGCTACGTGACAAAGCACCTCCGACAGGGAGCTCCTGATCTCCACCGAGGCTCGGAGGCTCGCGCTGCAAGGGGGTGGTGGGGGGTGGTGGGGGGTGGGAGGGGGGGTGGCTGTGTGACAGCCGAGAAAAGAGAGGAGAGAGAGAGGCGGAGAGATACAAAACCCACAAGGGTCTATTAGGGGGTTGTTGCAAGTTAATGTAGCTACAACACACTTTTTTGTGTCCTATTTTGAAAGGCCTGAGCAATGATGTTGTCATTTGTTGTCTGATTGTGGGGATAGCGGAGGGTAATCTTAGGAGACACGTGGGCTCTCACACTACATGCACACACATAAAAATGCAGAAAGAGAGACAGACAAGGAGGTGGTGGTGGGGGGGGGAGCTGGAGGGAGATGGAGGAGAGGCAAAATATAACAAGATCCAAACACTCTTTTATCCTCGAAAATCCCATATTCTAATGCAAAGGCCCATCCCTCTTTTAGTTGCAACCATTTCGTTTGTGGAGCCGAGCGCCAATCAATATCATTATTTTCACAGAGGATCGAAGCGCCTTCACCGAGTTAATGGGGGATTGAGGTGGTAAACGTTTACCCTCTCACTGTCAGCAGAGCAGTGGTCCATAGTGGGCCCAGATGACAGCACTGGCCCCAGCGTGGACACACTGTGTGGAGATGTCCTGTGGGTAGACAGGCTGCATGGACTGTCAACTGCCTGCCATGCCCTGGATGGCCTAACATATCAGCCACTTGAGTCAGAGCAGCAGCATGCACCCTGACTTCTGTTAGAGCTACCGGGAACAGAATGGCCAGTGCTGGCGCATCACTGCACCGGCTGGCATTGTTTATCTCAACATAAGAAAACTGGGATTTAAAAAAAAGAAAGGAAAAAAAAAAAGCCCTACCAAATAAATGCTGATTAATTTAAGTAAAGCATTAAATACAATACGCCGTAAAAACAGTACTTTGCCGTCTGCAGAGGTAGATCAGCTGTTCTGTCAGGTTGTAAAGAAATTAAGACTAATCTGCAGCTGGCAACAGCAAGACTAATTCTCTCTCATATAGCAGCATATGCTAAATAGCTCTTCAAGTGCGCAGATGCATTGCTGTAAAATACTTCTCCTGTCCGCATATCTGCATCTCCCAGATGGGTCCCAAGCTGTGCCAAACTGCATCTCATCAACAGCTATGAACTATGGCATCACATGACCGGAGGAGATAGGCGGTTCCCTATTCTGCTTTGCCTTGGCACGCCGTGGTCAGACCATGCATCACCAGGAAGCGCACACTTTGTCAAAATGGAGGTGGCTAAAAGAGAGGGGAGGCGCAGGGAGAGGGTGCCGTTTTGATTTAAAGTGCTGAAAGTTCTGTTCGGTGTGTGGGAGAACAGAACAAGTCACTGGTCTGATTCCTTTCCCATTTCAGTTTGGAAAAAAAAAAAAAAAAAAGGCTAATCAGTGGAGTTGGAGCTGATTTGGTCTCGCACGAGGGTGTGACAGAGCAGTGAGAGATTTCATGGGACGTTGCCCTATGATTCATTGAGTTATTGGTTTCCGCCCTGTTTTAATCGCCGGCGGACCCGAGCCAAAAAATCTCTGAGGATTCCTGAGAGCTCTTTTCTCCACCATTCAGCAGAATGGAATTTGGTCTGCAAGTGCCTCACGTCATTCGAAGCGTCCTTCACAGTTTCGGGGGCCCTAATTCAAACCACATGGAGGCCAGCGTCCGGTTACGGACCTCCGGAAAAAAAAAAGAAAAGAAAAACCAGAACACAGTCCCATTGGCTGTTTCAGGATGGGAAATGGGGTGTCTTGATGGAAAATGATAACAAACATTATCTAAGTAGGAGTCACAACATTGCCAAAGCACACATGCATTCACATGCATAAATATCCATCCACGTGTGCATGCATGGGGATGTATACAAATATACAGCCACATACACACACACACACACACACACACACACACACAGACCAAAACATGCACTTATGGGCCTGCAAAAGCTGTTTGCCTGACATGATGGAAGAATGAGCAGCAGGCTCTCTAATATTGCTCCTATTCTTCATTGACAAGCATATATATTTTTCGCTGTTCCCAACTGACTTTGCGGCGCTGAACTCCATTTATGAATTATCTGACATATTTCCTGCTATTTTTTTGACAGCAGTACTCAGAGGAAATTTCAAGGCACCTTTCTCCTGACAAGTAGAAATATCAATATTTGAATAAATTGCAGATTTGGATCTCCTCACATGGATGCTCGACAGTATGAATGTGTGTATGTTTTTGCACGCACGCGCGTGTGTGTGAGTGAGTGAAGGGAATGGGAAGGGGTTTGTTTCATTCTGTTACCACGGTCTTATCCCCTTGAGCCCGCAGGCAGAAATCTGTATGCAGCATTTCATTAGGAGGGAGCTCGACTGAGTGACATGTGAAGCACACCTCGCCGTCGACCTGATGAAGTTTACTTCGCTCAAACGGCAAAAAGCCACTTTGTAGACTAGCCCTTTTTTTTTCCCACAGAGGAAGAGCGGGAAGTGATGGCTGAGCACCAATAAAAGAATCATGAATGTTGTTTCGCACAGTGACAGGCGTATCTGTGTAAACAAATATTTCTCTTCAAGAAAAATGTAAGCTTCAGAGCTTTTTTTAAAAAAGAACCTCTCCCATTTTTAAAGTGGATCTGATTTAAGTTGATAGAACTGACAGTTTTCAAAATATGATCACCTAAATTTGAAGTCTTGTAGAAAACAGCTTCCAAAGACAAAAAGGGAAACGATGTTATGCTGCGTGAGAGGAGCATCTTACCCAGTGAACTATGTAATTTACAGGCAAACACTATTGTCCTACAACCTTGATAAATCCGCCTTCTACGCATAAGAGGTCAATGTCAAGCATCCATAACACTCAGCGCTGTCTTCTAGAAACTCCCGGTGTTACGTATGAGAGACTTCTGCCTATCTGTCTCACTCTGTTTAGCTGCAGTAGCTGCCATTCTGTCTGCATGTCTGCTGCTGTTGCTGATAGATCGCTCTTCTTCCCACCCCTCCATCCTGACACCCCCCCCACACACACACACACACACCCCACGACCCCACCCCCCTTCGTCCCCCCCACGCACTCCAGCATCATTTCAGGGGTCTGAGAAATGGCTTATCCGTGTGGGGTTGCTCAGGTACCGAAAAGGCCGCGACCCCACGACCTCCAGCGCTGACCCCGCTGACCCGAACATCGTAGTCCCCCACCCCCCCGACCGCAAACAAAAACAAATCTTATCATGTGCTTCCACAGCTCAAAGAGAAAAAAATCAAACCCTGATATCAATGTGGGGCTTTGACAATCATCTATCCACATGACCTGTGATTTCTCCAACAGGGTCTGCTTGACACTTACAACAGAGAGGTGACGGCGCGCAGGTTGTCCATCTCTCGTCTCGCCTGCCCTTATCTCCTCTCCTCTCCATCTCTCTCTTCACTCTTCCTTGTGTGCACAGCTTAATAAGCAAGCAATGGGTAGATTCCCATTATGGAAACGCTGGAAAATGGCCCAGACATTTTCCCCCATATCTGGGATCTCCATCTGGAGAAGGCACTCTCGCTCACACTGCCCCCCTCGTCCAATCTCTGTGTGTGTTCTGGTGAGCCTACGCTGCAGAGATGGCTTTCACTCTCCACTGGCCACAATGAGATTGGCCCACCAGGTTGACTCTATTCGAATCGACAACCCATTTCAATAACGTAACAAAACAGAAAAGAGTGGTGATGTTGAATAAAACATTTTTGAGGAGAGCCCAGGGGGCAAGATGGGGGTCTTAACTGATCTAAATCTGAACGGTTTTGGAAGGCTTTTTTTCCAAAACAGACATTCAGCCCCACATAACAAAAATATCATCTGTTACATACTGATTTAATAAGCGCGTATAATTTGGTTAGTTTGCCTCTTGGTGCTGTCCAGAATGGCATGCCTGTGTCGCTGCACTCACGTCAATTTCAGCTGCTTTATAACCAGCGTTATGGTTAGTAAACTAATAAAGATTACACTGAGGTCAAGGCAAGTCACTAATCCCAGTCTTTATTATTAAAAACAAAGCCCACGGCTTTGCGCCATGCACCTCATCACATCTGAGTACCCATGCACGTGCATAAGGTCTGAACATAATATGGTGTGACTTAAGCCATACAATGAGAAGAGAAAATAAATATGCTAAGAGCAGCAGGGGTGGACCGGGCTAGGCCTCTGTGGACCTATGTCATCGCTCTCGCCGGTCTTGTCTGCGCTCTCCACCCGAGCTAAAGGCTCAATGATTACAGAGTCTCAGCTTCCCTCTAAGAAAGCAAACCGGAGCTGCAGTCCAAACAAGGCCCAGCCAGCGGCGAGGGAGCAGAGCTACACCAGGCAGCTCGGGTTTACCGTCGCCTCCGACCTGGCTGGCCCCCGGGCTTGCATTAGTCCCCCGGCCCAGCCTCCCTAGGACAAACAAACAACCAGCGCTAACACAGTCGGTGAGGCAGAGAGAGCCGGAGCCACCAGCGCTGCGAGAGAGGAACCTGACCCAATTGGATTTGCTTTATCACCCCCCCGTATCTCCCACACTGACCTGTTCCAGTTGCAGAAACGGGGAGGGAAAAAAACAAAAACCAAAAACTGCCTGCCTGCCATTCTGAGTTTAGCCCAAAATGGGCAGCTCCCCCAAAACAGATGGGGAGGCATCTCAAAAATGTTCTCTGCCTCTGGGGACATGTGGTTTTCCCCATCATTATATAACTGTAAACTCCTGGATGTCAGAGATTGGGGATAATAACTTTCAGATGTTGGCAGCCCGAGTCGATGCTGGGACCTGCTGGATGGGAACAGTTATTTGGCAGAGGGGAGGAAGTCCGAGAGATTAGGACTAAGATGTGACAGGGGGAAATGTGGATCTGAACCGGAGCTGAAAGGTTTGCCAGCGCATTCGCCGTTGCACCAAACCCTAATTACCACCATGTGGGAGGCAAAGAAATGGCATGTGAGCGCGTTAGCAGATGGATACCGAAGGAGACACAAATTAATATCAAAACCGCAGGAAATCATGTCATCCTGTTAACAGGGATAAATCACGTTAAAGTGTTCGGGCTTGATCCTCCACTTTTAGCATCCCGTTTCAATTTTCGGATACATTTGATACGACAGTTTTAGCGCTCCCCGTGGCTGCGCAGATGTGCCGCTAATCCAGAAACAGACACACCTTCAATAAATGAGTCCTTACAGAGGTGTCATCCCATTAAACCATTTTTTACTGGTTTGTCTCGCAGGACGGTCGGGGATCATTGTTCATGGCAGACTTGGCCCGCGAGCTGTCACTGTGGTCAAGGTTTGGTCACTTAAGCTCCCGACCCAACTAATGGAATGAAGCATTTCTCCACCTTTTTATATTCGTGCATCCCAGTCTGCCACAAGCAGAACGCAAAATCCATTTTTTCCCTTTCTTTTTAAATATTTTTCCCCCCTCTGCTTTAAAGTATCGATCGCAGTGCTGAACAAGCAGAGGAGTGTTTTTTATTGTAAATCAATACCGATCGATCGGCTGCCTGGGTGTTGAATATGGATCAATATCACACCGGGCTGTGGAGGAGATCTGATTTCAATTGGCAAGAGAAGCCCACAGCAGGTTTCCATCAAGCGGTAATTCAAGACATGGGAACATAAGTCAGATGGATTGATATAGACTAGCCAGGACCTTTCTTGCCACTGAACCAGCTCAAGGAAATTTCTGTCATATATCATTAACACAGTTGGGGCAGCCAGTTAAAAAAAAAAAGAAGAAGAAAAAAAAGATGGGAACAGGGTACCAGAGTGACCCTCGGTGAACCACGATGGTAAACTGCTGAATAAATATCGCATTATTATCACAGATGCTGCATGTTCCGCAAACAGAAAAACTCCTGAATTTCAGGGGAAAATACAGTCCCAACAACTCAGACTTAAAAATAGACACGGACGCTCTGCTCTCCATCACGGAACCGCAGCACGGTCATGTTGTGTGGAACTTCTGGCACTCATTATACCGAGGTCAGCGTGAGATCCGCACTGTAAGCTGTTATTCATTTACCGAACAAATGTTCTGGAGAAAACTAGCGAATGGTGAAATATTTTCATTACACTTATCTGATGGGTCGATCGTTATTGAACCTGCACATTTGTTTAACTTAAATGCTGTGGGGGGGATATTAGAAATCGCATATTATCGTTTAACGGCGCCACACGTGTTGCTGAGGCGCATCAGGCATGTATGTAGTGTATTTGTATGTTTAAAAAAAAAGAAAAGAAAAGCAGGGACGGCTGGTCCATTCATCATTTCTTTGTGATTCCTGAAGAGAAGAGCACTGGTCCAAACGACAGCATTGTAAAACAATAAAAACAGAGCTATAGTTAGAAATAACTTGTCACTTTTAATAAATGACACTGGTTCAGGGCTCTTCCTCTAGGGTTTCTCCTTCGATACATCCCAGGCACCCCTGGGGCCGCCAGAGCAGCCAGCAGACCAGCTCGTTTCCCCGATGTAACTGATGACCCCGTCCCCGAGTCCCCCCCCCCCCACCATCTTTGTCCTGTGACCTCACACCGGCGTGAGCGGGACCATGTCCGATGAAATCTTCCGACTGCTTCCCGTCCTAATCTCGCCCGTGTCACACTACAAATTGCCACATTCAGAAAATGGAAATGGATCGAGATGGAGGTGGAGCTGGGAGGAGGGGCTGACAGAGGTAGGGGAGGAAGGGGGGCGGGATGGGGAGGGGGGGGCAGGAGGAGTGCACATCGACAGCCAGTCCCCTAAGAAAAATAGTTGGGGAAAGAGCGATTCAGGAGATCCCGACAAGGAATCGCATCTCGGCGAACATATTGATCTGATTTACAAAACCTCCAGTCTAATGCAAAACAAATGGCGTGGGCGTGAACTGGTGCTTAACCATAAAACCCCAGCATTACTCCGTCTCCGATGAAATACCACATATATCCCTCACCGGGGCCTAATGTGCTGTTTTACGGCCAGAACAACTGAGGTTGACCCAACAGTTTGTTTGACAATTAGAGGAAACCTAATAAGGATTGAATCGGGGCGAGGACATGCCAAGAGGAGGAAAGTGTACCCTTATTCAAGGGGGGAAATAGTTTGAAAAAAGAAAGGCAGCGCTGGCCCGCGCGACCCAAATGTGTTCCGCGTAATCGAGATGTGTTTGACGGAGCTCTTCCGTCATTAATGCTTTAAGAAACCAAACAGCGTCCTCTGAACAGCCACAAAGTTTAATTATGGAGAGCTGATACATATTTGAGGAAGAGTGGCATGTTTAATTCACTTCAGATTTAATTTTAATAATGTAACGTTCTCGTCCGCAGTGGATTATTGCGGCGGCGTGTGTATGTGTGTGTGTGTGTGTGGAGGGAGAATATGTATCTAAAGGGACTCTTTTCTTTCATAATATTAAAATAAATCACTTACGTGGCTCCACAGCTGGATTTAAACCACATCTGTGCAGCCAAAGCGAGTCATTGAAGGCAAGAAAAGATAGTAAACTTTAACATCGAGTCCTTGATAACCTCTTATATTTATTTTTTGTGTGTTGCGTGCATGTGTGCGTGTGTGTGTGTGTGTGTGTGTGTGTGTGTGTGTGTGTGTGTGTGTGTGTGTGACCCACTGTTGCTTTTGGCCCTGCATTCATCCCATCACCCCAGCTCTGGCCTTGTTTCTGTCAGCGGGTGAACCGGGGCTGGGGGGGGGGGAACAGGAGAGAAAGAGAGGAAGAGAAGGAGAGAGGAAAGAAGAAGAGAAGGGGGGGTGCTGTGACGGGGGAGGGGAGGGGGGTTGTCTCCATGGACAGATGGACTGCTCTTTCTCAACACATGTGGAACCATGTTTCGTCTTTCACTGCCGTCAAGCTGGAGCCGAATCCATCGCTCTGTTGGCCCGCGCCGCTCTTTCGTACTGCACACCTCTCTCTTTAGCACAGCGCGCCCGCGAGCACGCAAACACACACACACACACACACGCACGCACGCACATATGCAAGAGTGTGTACGCTCGCGCGCCACACAAACATCCCCGTCTCTGCCTGCACACATGTTAAAGTCATCACCCCTGCTCAGCGCTAGTAAAACACAACACCCCCGGCTTCTCTGCTGTTGTCAAGTCTTGCCATTAGCTGATGCCACTGGGGAATGCTACCCCAGTGAGGTGGGTCTCCCCCGGGAGCGTCAGGCACCACGTTACTCTCAGCCGCCACTCATGTGAACCCAAACATGTGAGCATAATTTGGAAAATATCATTTATACCGTGCGTCTTTGTACGCGTCTTGACATTTACAAACTGCGATAAAAACTGACATGAGGGAGGAGGGAATAGAAAACAGGGCGAGAATAATTTGAGGTAATGTTTTGCTTAGTGAACAGTATTACCCAATCCTGGATGTCGGAGCGCTGGGAAGGAGGTCCTGGCTCCGGTGCAGCGGAGAGGGTCTGGGTTTCATTTTTCGGCAAGTGCGAGCCAAAGGAAAGCTGCCAAGTGCAGCTTTTACTCTCAACACTTCCTGCTCTTCCTACTCTGGCTCGGAAGGAGACAGGCTTCACTCAAACATCGCAGGGACTCAGCCAGGGGTGGCCAGCTCCTTTCCCCCCCACACACACACACACCCCGCCCCCGTTTCTCAACGCGCGTCAGAAATCCACATCTGCCACATTAATTACGGCGAACACGCTCATAAATAACGCCGCCGAGATGGATTTATTGTTAAGCCAGAAAATGAGAAGGTGCACGCAGGTGTTTGCACACATGTAAATGGAGAAAGAGAGTGTTTCCTATATATGTTAACAGCTTTAAATGACTCGCCGTGGAGCCGAAAATACACCGCGGCGCGGGTCCCACGGCTCAGCGGTGTAATGTAACAACTCCAGAAAGAACACCTGCAGCAATCAGCTCTCAATCACAACACCGGTGACCCTCACCCGCGGCGCCGTTTTCACGGCGCATGGTGGAAAAACGCGCGGCGAGATTAACACTGCCCAGCGAGTGCCATCTTAATTGCACCTTTGCAGATGCGAGGAGAAAAGCGGCCGGTTCGGGCGGGTGCCTGCTCAACCCACTCCTCCACGCAGGTTATCACGACAGCCGCTCGGTGAGAACACACCCTCTTCCCTGACGCCAGCGCGCAATTAAAATGGTTTTAGAAATCCTCTTTGACAGTCCGGGGCTTAGCCAAAAATGTAAATGACATTAAAGGAGACAATGAATTTAATTTTGTTTAATGTCCCCTTTCGCTGATTCTCATTTACATCACATTTCCACATAAAGGGCTGACCTTATAAATACTGGCATTTGTTCAGCTTTTGGAGGTAATCACGCTTTTGCAAAAACCAGATGGGAGCGCGCAAATTTTCCGATTTGTTTCTTAGGAGGCCGAGGGAGCCACATGTGAGGCGCTCTAAGACTGAGGTCTTTTGTTTTTCTGGTAAACAACTTGACAACAAGTCAAGTGCACTCTGCAGAATGACCTCGTAGGTGTTCCACAAATGAACGATAACGCAAAGTCATTTAGAAAATACAGGCGGGCTAATGAGGGACATAACAGAAGCTAAGCAAAATTTACATTAGGCCAAATTTTAATTGCATTAAGGCACAAACAGGTGTGGTGAGGCCTTTATAAATGAGCTAAATGAATAAAAGCCTCCCACAGCACAACCAGGCGCGCTGACCGAAAAAGCAGATAAGGAGGAAAATAAGGGAAGAAAAAAGAAACAAGTCAATGTCATGAATTATTCAAAGCATGGGCTGCACTCCAGAGGTCAGCGCTCTTTGACCCCTGTGACAGGAAGTGAAAGGGAGCGCGGTAGAAAGTGGAATAAACGGAGCTGACGCTTTTAGATCCGGCCCGGCGTCTGTTTGTGAATGGCGGCGTAAAGCTGACACAGGACGTTAAACTGTATGAACACTCATTCAATTGGAAATTCATATAAGGGCGGAACGCACGTTAATGCTGCATTCATTTCGGTCCCGCGTGCGTGGATTTCTGCAGCTTGTCAGAGTCAGAGGTGACCTCCCGACCCTGACGCACAGGATGAGTCAGTTTCTCTTCTTTTCAACAACATGTGCTGCTTTATTACAAAATCCATGCAGAAGCCTGAACAATGTTTCTAATCTTTCACACAAGAAGAGACAAAGTCAATACGCAGGCGAGCGAAGACAGATCCCAGACCAGCAGAGTCATAGCAAATTGAGTTATGTTTAGTTATACACTGCGTGCACTGTAAATGGGAAAACGTCTAATCAGATAGCGAGTAACTCATCACTATAACTCTAAAGACTCAAATTACTGACTGAATAATTGTGCCCCCCCACTTACTTTAAGGCACCATTAACTTATAAATGTGACATCTGTAGCCGGGGTGGTTTTAAGATTTGAAAATAATCATTACACCAAGCGGTAAATTAGTCTCACATAAATTTACTGTTTCACTTATTTAACGTAACTGTTAGCCTGACGGGGGGAAAAAATATGCTAAATGAAATTAGACCTAAAATTTTTAGAGTTAGAACGCATAAATCTGCCCAAATGTGGCTAAAATGGGGACTTTCTTCATCCAAAAAAAGAGTATGAATAATGCAATGGGCATCAAATGTAAGTGCTGAAATATTTAAAGAGCGAGCGCTGCTGAAACTTTGTGACAGCTGTTGGGTCTATATCTAACTAACTTTTTTTTTTTTTTTTTTTTAAGCGAATCCTTCCTCTTATAAAAATCTGAGTGAAAATCTGCATCAAAACTCCGAGAGAAAATAGGGTAAACAGATGTCTGGCTTGACCGCAGGAAATTAGGACACATTTGGAATGATAAGTTTCCCAAACTCCGTTGGATATGCCAGATCCATGGGAACGCCAGTTAATGTCTCGCTAGATGCCAAGCTAGCTGTGTGTGCTCTCCCCTCTTACCATCTGGGAAAATGTTACGGCGAACGAATGCCATCAATGATTCACTCCAAAATCTGCTTCTTAAGGTTCGGCCACGCTACTGTTTCTCTCGGAAATGTGGCAGTGTGAGCCGTCTTTTTTTTTTTTTTTTTTTCACGCCGTAATTGTAGACAGATGAGACGTGCCTGATTCAACAATCAGACCTCTCCTCTAGGTTTATGTCACTCAACTATGTTCTCCTCAATTGGAAATAATCAGTTTCTGCCAGCAGCGACCGCGGCACAGGTGCCTGTAATGATGTGCATGAGAAAATGACAGATGTAACAAAAATGGCTGTAAAACATGGAAGCTTTGACTAAAAGCTCGCCCATATGGACAGCAGGAGCAGCCAAGTGATTGCAATAAATAACATGACATAGCGAGCTCACGGCCTGCTCTCCGGTCATGTCTGTAGCTCTTTGGAAACCCTGCAACCCTTCACTAGCACCCCTCAGTCACTGGGAACCTGTGTGGGTCTGCTCGGGCGAGCTGACGGGCTCATAGTTACGACATGGAGACAATGGGAGGGTCTAATGAGGAACATATGCTTTTGTGTTTCAACAGAGCTGCTCATTGTGCAAGGAAAGGGATACTTTACTTCTATTCAGACTTGTCACAATGAAAACCCGAGCCCTGGCTCAGCCAGTTGAGCTTACAATATCCATCCGCTCCTTTCTCCCCCGTCCCTTTCCCTTCCCACCCCTCTTTTTTTGACTTTAATTCCGCACGCATTCATTTTGCCTATTGTACTTATGTTACATCTTTTGTCCCGCCGATTGAGGGACAATGCTCGCGCGGAACCTTAAAACGATGAGAGGCGAGGGAGCGACGCGCAGAGCAAACATAAGAGCGGGGATGACAACATTTCAAGTTCCATGACAATGTTTGCAGTGTGTGTGG
>BJFM01001426.1:0-33529 GCA_016586285.1 Arothron firmamentum
ATATATATACTGTATATATATATGTGTGTGTGTGTGTGTGTGTGGAATTGCAGTAGTAAGTCTTTTGTAATCTAGCATTCATTTTTTCTGAATTTTCAAGGTATCTGATGGCTCAGAGGTCAATTTTCAGCCTGGAAACTTCTCCCTCGCTTGCCAGATCCACAGTGAGAACCTTCCCCATGGCAACGAGCACCTTCTCAACTGGGCTCAGAAGAAGTACAGTGCAGTCACCTCCTTTTCTGAGCTCAAAACTACTCAAGATATCTACATCAAAGTTGGAGAAGGTGTGTACAAGATCCTCAAAATTCCCAACAAAGCTCTAGACTCCAGGGCACGCCTCCTTGTTCCCTTTAAGTTCCCATAACTTAACTTATGAACAGCTTTAATGTGGTGATGCCTTGTTGAAGGTGTACATGTGCAACCCTGAGAACAAAAAAATGTTTTATTTAACAGACTTCAATTTATTTATATTTAGAATTATTATTATTGTTATTATTATTATTGGTGGTAGTAGTAGTAGTAGTATTAGCAGTAGTAGTAGCAGTAGTAGTAGTAGTAGTAGTAGTAGTAGTAGTAGTAGTAGTAGTCATATTATAGAAATAGTATTAGTTCCAAGATTTCAGCCCAGCTCTGTAGTCATAATTAATGTTTGTCATTTTTTCCACCAACAGTTTTTCTGAAGACGAGCATTTAGAAAGTTAGAGAGATAGAGTGGGAGAAGAGTTTAGGTAGGTCTTCTGGATGTTCAGGCCAGGCTTTCTCTACCAGCCTCCTCCACACAGTGTTCAGACATCACGTCGGCCTTAATAATGCAACAACACCATCCATGAGCATTTTTCCAGGGATGGAAATAAAACAAAGCACATGTGTGGGGAGGAGCAGTGGCTCCGTGAGTGCTGGTGATAACTTCTGTCTGAGTTAATGGTTGCTGGGGAGAACTGTGAAGTGGCTGCTCAGCCTTGAAGCATTTTGGTCTGTGTCATTAGGGGGCTGTGGTTTGGCAAGGGTCCAGGGTGCCATGATGTTTACTTCAGGCTAAAGAGCTGTGGATTTCTACTCCTTCACATCATTAATAGCGCTCCATGAAGATAGCTTCCTAACCAGACTCTAACCACAAGGGTTTTACTCTTTATCCAAGGTCTTCCTTACCAAAACAGGAAGCTTTCTTGGGTTTTCTCTGCTGAGAACAGGTTTGTCATTATGTCTAGTCATTTTAAATTATGGCTCCACAAAAGTGCAGAAGTGCAAATATAGTGGGTTTTTTTTATGAATAGTGTTGTCCTGTTGCTGTTTGTTAAGCCATACAGTAGGTTAAGACATTCAAAAAATATTTATCTAATCAGTGGAACTGTCAGAAATAGCCTATTAATGTGGGATGATTCTTTTTTTTTTTTAAACATATATTTACACCTGGGGAACCCAGCTATTACCATGAGGAATGGAGCAAATCTGAGAGGAGGGATATTAAAAAACAACAGCCTTGGTGGCCCAAGCAATGGGAGAAATTGATTGGAAAAAAAAAGTGAAATCTGATTAAGGATTTTAAACTCTGGCAGCCCCAGTAATAATGACAAAACAAAATCTACCCAGTTTACCTATGTTTAAAAAAAGACAAAAGTGTTGAATATTTAACTTAATATCCTTTAATCAAATCTAAATATAAGTAAGTTTTCCATTTTTAAGCACTTAATAAAGTGTTTTCTGTTTGTGGTTCTAAACATCTAGATTTTTGTGATAATTTTGGTCAAACTATTAAAAACAAAATAACCAAAAATTAAATGGATAGCTCAAGCAATCATAATGTGAATATATAAAAAAAGCCACTGCTGCACAATACCAACTAAAATTAAAATCTAAATCCTTATGAGAACCCTAAACATACATTGTTTATCTAGTTCTTCAATACAGTCTAAGCTTCTTGCTTTCTGGTAGTTTTATAGAGAGATTCCTGGTTGATAAGAAGCCAACCACTACTATACTGTCTGCACCTGATTAGGCTGAAACGATGGGAATACCAGCTGCAGGGGAACTGTTTTTCTTTTTACCTGGAATGCAGTGACCTCCCTGTGGTGGAAGGATAACGAAAAAGCTGTGTTTCTCCTCTGAGAGATCAAAATAACCTCACCAAAATACGAAAAATAACTTATATATCTTTCCCCTCTCAGATCCAGTGTTTTCTGACACCTGCAAGATTGATACCAAGTTCCTGTCTCTCAACTACCTTGGCAGCTATGTTGAGCCACAACCATCAAAGGGTTGCGTCCTGTCTGGGCCCGACAAAGATAGAGAGGTCCACATCATTGAGCTGCAAGCCCCCAACTCTAGCAGGTGAGCATCCAAAGCCAAGAAAACATGCCATCATATTTTATGTTGAGGTCAGGATGCTCTTGTTGATCTCTGCAGAGTTTGTTGGGGATGGAAACAGCATGAAGGTGGATGTAGGTGGAATACTGTTCACTTCTGGGATTTTTTTTTTTTTTTTTGATAAACATATTTCAGAACTCATTGTGAAAGTACAGCTTTGCCAGACCATCTTCTCACTCCCTCAGCTTAGTGATTATTCAGTTCACCCGGAAGGCTACAGATCTGGGAAATCCTGGGACTCTCGCTGTGCTTTATCTCACTCTACTGCTGTTGGAGTGTACTGCCTGTCTAGGAATACATCCAGCATTTTAATGAGTTGGACAGACACAAGGGGCATGGTACCCAGTCCAGACCTCAACGTTTCAAAATGATTTTTCCATGTTTTTTGCAGTGCTTTCCAAGTGGATGTTATAGTGGAACTACGGCCAATGGAGGATGATGTCCTCCTGCATCGTGACGTTGTTTTGGTGCTAAAGTGTGCCAGATCTGTCAACTGGGTCATCAAGGCACACAGTGTTCGTGGCAAGCTGGTTATAATGGTAAGACAGCAACACAAATGACATCACACTGCAGCAGCGAGAAAAAAAAAAAAAGGAAACTTGGCACATCAGAATGTTTGTTGCTACCTCTGCCTCACTGTAGGAGAAGGTGGGGATAACATTTTAGGAAGAACTGTGAAATTTCACAGCACTTCAGGGACTGTCATCACATTCTGCTGCCAGGGGATCACACAGCGGGCATGGAATATTTTTCACAGGCAAGATAACTGCCTCACATCTGTCATCATATGTTAACTGGCAGTTGTTTCAGCTACTTTGTTATTATGTGAGCTATAAGGATACATGAAAGAGAAACACAGACATTTATCAGTTACCCTTCCTTAAAAATCTGTGGGTTTATACACACTTTAGGTATTAAATCTTCATTGGTGTTAACTTAAATCTCTTGAAATTCTTACAGCATGAACAAAAAGACACCTGCAGTAAAAATAGTTTGTTTTTCAGACCATGCTGATGGAAAATTGGCAGTTTCCCAACTACTATAATGGCTTTCAGATATGAAGTATTACCCCACTGTTTCTCAAGCATTTCCTAAGATGAATGTCCTTTCAAGACTATGTACCTCCTACTAATTTGGGTTTGTTGTCCTGTCATAACTGTATGTCTTTTTGGCCTTTACAGGTTTCATTAGCCACTTGTTGGTCTTTCTGTGCTTCCTAAATGTGCAACGTTGCTATTCCCCCAACGCTTTTGAAGTCACGATGCTTCACTTTTGTTAGGCACAGTGTATTTGCGTGGCTGCTGCTGCTGTATCTCAGTATAGTAAATCAGCCTAAGTGAGCGTGAAGGCCAGCTTCATTCAGTGGTAACTGCATAACTTGGATGTTGATATTCATTTTCGATACGTATGGTGAAGTAGGAATTGGATAAAAAAATCTTGCGACTGTGTGAATGGTAATGTTGACCTTCAGATCAGTCAATCTACAATAAGTTAGGTTTTACTTGCACAGCAACTTTCGTGCAAAATCAAGGTTTTACATTTCAGTTGCCATTTCCGTTAAAGCAGCACTGTGAACAGCCTCATATCTACTAGCAAGGCTTTGGTTGGCTTTTCTTACTTGTATGATTCATTGATAATTCTAATGTAAATTTACCATATGTGCTTTTTGATAGAGTAGACTTACAGCTATTAATACTATAAATTTTAAGATGTCTTATACAAAAGGCACACATATGAGAAAACCAGCAACAATATACTTATGTGAGACCACATATGTATATTTAACATTGGATCAAAAGAGGAGTAGTTTGTAGTATTATAGGTGATTATCTATGTAGTATTCATAATTGTATGGGTAGTTACCCTGGAGATAAGTGTGTTGCTTTGTTTGGGACATTGTCAAACTGTGCAATCTAATTAAATGATCACCTCCTGCCATGACTTCGATTGCTCAAGGGAGATGAGTGTGTGGGAAATAACTTGAGAACGAATCGTTACTCCCTCACACAAGTAGGGCTTCTATCATCAGCGTTGCAGTGTTATCTCACACTTAAACGCATGATTCACACTTGACAGAGAATGTGTGCTGAAAGTTTTTTTTTGTTTTTTTTTAAAGTTTTGTTGGGATTTTGGTGATGATTTGTGCTCTCTTTGACAGGCATCTGATACCATAAGTGTGAGTTCAAATCCAGAGGGACTGGTGCAGGTGGTAAAATCCCCCAGGCAAAGTTTGCCATCAGGAACACAAACCTTGATCAAGTGGGCAACGGAGCGTGGGTTCAATCCCATCACATCTTACACCAACACTCCCGTGGCTAACCACTTCAATATCCAACTGAGAGAGCCAGGTAAGATGAATTCTACCACTGATTTAAATTTAACTCCAAGAGAGAAATAGACATAGTGTTTAGTTGAAATTTACCTTTAACAAAATATAATATTAATTCTGTAGTTGAATATACTATAGTTGTACAGTTGTTTCTCATGGTGGAATTTGATCAAGTAACTGTGTGTCATCCAGATGTAGTGGATCCAGCAGACAGCATGTTTCCTCCCGAGCTGTCCATCCTTCGACACACCAGTCCTCCTCCAGGAGAGGAAGCCCTCCCTAATCTGCCCTTTTCATTTCCCTCCCTCAACCGGGATCTCAGGGAGAATATTGATCCTGAAGACCATCAGGATGTTCACATTGCCCATAGTGTGCAATGTGAAGACACCAAGATGGTGGTCAGCATTGAAAAGGAAACCTTAAAAGTGAGTAAAACATATAACATTAATAATATGTAATGCTACAGGATATGTTTGTGGACCAGCAGCTTCCTGTTGGTTTTTCACACCACCCTCTTTGCTAATGCTCCGCTGCTACAATGTTGGCATGATGGGTTTCTCTGTTCATCACTCACACCTGTTCACTGGGTTGAAAAGAAATCCAATCATTATTTCATTATTTGGATTTAACTCTATTGAGTGTTAGTTTTTTGAAAAATGTTGAAAATGTTGAAAGATTTGAGCATCTAAAAGAGCAGCTCAAGTTTCTCTTTGTGTAATTTTATTCTTATATCCCCTTGCGAGTCAGTTTTGACACTATGTCTCTTTTTGTATATCTGCACAAAACACCCAGTGAGAATACTAGTGGCTTGACCAATTGGAGGAAAAAAAGAAAAGCTTTTTTTCAGTGACAAGAAAATGACAACAATGTCTATATTGCCTAACTGAGCTGCGACCACACATATAAGAAAAGCACTAAGACTTGCTACAATGAAAATAGTTACATGCAAATATAGCGTTGTTTAAATAGCCCCCAGTTCTGCAAGTAAAAAAGAAATAGTTCCATAAGAAAAGTTGTCATGGGAGGATTTCCATCGTTTGTTATTTAAACATGGAGAAAGACAGCCCACATCACAGAATGGAAACTGGCAAAGACCATAATTAGGAGAAACTGGAGAGAAGCTGTGCTGCTTTGTGGGATTTGTTAGTCTTTCACAGGGCTTTGACTTTGTCCAAAAACTTTAATTCTTGATGTTTATCCAGTGTTGCTCTTTTGTATGTTTCCTTAGGCCAATGGATTCACTAATGCCAACCTTGTGCTTCAAGACCCTGCTTGTAAAGCATCCGTCAATGCCACTCACTACATACTGGAGACTCCTCTGACTGGGTGTCAGACCACTGTATATCCCATACATGGCAGCTCAGTGGTTGTCTACATCAACTCTGTAAGTATCAGGAGTTGGGGTGAAGCCTGCATATATAGTGACTGACTCACTAATGATTAACTAATAAGGTATTTCCTAGCTATGTGAAATATTACATTTTGTGTCAGCAGGTGATGCCAGCAGCTATAAGCTTATAATTTAGACAGTTTTCCCACAAAATGTTTTACTTCCATATGTATAAAAATAGAAGGAAAAATAATTATCCAATAGCAAAACTGAGTACCATGTCTAAGTCATTTTATAAGCCAGTAAAAACAACATGTTTCTCTTCATTTTTCTTAAAAGGAGAATTTCAACTATGGATGAATGCTCCAAAGCCTTTATAAGACTCATCCTCCCTGTCTGGTCTCTCCAGTTATTATAATTAGGGGACACTTTCACACAGTCTTTCCCCTAACTAGCAGAGACAAATCACTTCCTGTGTGATCATTTGTGGAGTAACTTTGGAACAACATATTTTTTGGCCCAAGCAGTAACCCCGGGCACATGTCCAAGGTTGTCTTTTGTGTTTGCACTTGGATGCAGGGATAGACTCTGTCCCTTTGTTAAGAGATGAATGTTCATTGTCTGTTTCTCTACACATCAAAGATTATCTGTTCTGCATGATGTTCCTGTTGACCTGTCACATTCTGATTTCATTCATCTGTGGCACCAATGGCTGGTCAACAATTTAATACACACTTGGGGAAAATACTGCAAATGTCGCTGATTTCATCCAATCACCTCATTAAGCCCTTTCTTTCAGAAGGCATTTACTTACTTCCAAGCCTTACAGTTTCTGTGCTCCAGTGAGAAATTATAGTGATGTTTTGTGTTCCAATTCAATCCCACTGCTGAGGCTACAGGACATTCCCACATTTTGAAATGCATTGGTCGTTGGATGATTTTGCAACCCTTTTTGAAGATTCAAATGTATTTTTCTGTGGTTTTATTAAATACCTTGTTAAAGAAGCCACAATTAGAGGGTTTTTTTTGTGATTTCAGGTTTTCATCAGTAATGCTGAAAATAAGGATGGGAGCGGTGGCCCGCCGGGTTTTGTTGACATCAAAGGCCTGATGTTGTCTTCGGAGTTAGAGAAAACAGCGACAGATTCCGCACAGCATCAGCTCAGCACAGTGGTGAGACAGAAGATTCACATCACAGGATAATCGTTTACAAGTCAGGGCCCATCATCTCTGTTTCTGTGTAAATTATGCACAGATGGAGGCAGGTCCCTTGATGCTAGTAAAAATTCCTTTTGCTTTTGCCTGCCTTCGGAAATAACCCTGATATCTGACTTTTTATTATGAAGTTCTCCATCTTCATTTGCTCATTAGCTTTCATGGTTCTTGGTTATCATTTCTTATCACTGTAACTACAGCCAGTACATTTATTTGCTGTACTTACATGAGTTTTTTTGCTACTCAAGGCCAGATTCTGATTACAAACTATATTTGTTTTTTGATTTTATCTCCTTCACCTACAGTTCAACTGCACCTACAGGATGAAGCCGGAAACATCAGCCACACTCCCCAGCATTCTGCCAGGGCCAGGGATACACCCAGTGAAAAATGCTTCTTTTATCATGGAGTTGTATCACACATTGCCCTTTAAAAACCCCTCACGCCAGGAATTCTACACTGTTTCACAAAATCAGTCGGTCTTTGTTGAGGTATGCTGTGTGCCTCTTATACAATTGCTTTGTACCTAACTTAAAGCTCATGTACTTGCTTTGATTAGGTCAGGTCTTTCTCAAGTTGTATTTCATTTTGGGGTTATAAGGATCTAATTTTAACGCTTCTTATGTGTTTGTGTGTGCGTTTTTTTCTTGTTTTTTTTTTTTGCTCAACATCTGTTTTGGCTCAAAAGCATGTGTTCTTTTTCACAACTGTCAGGAAGGTTAGGTAAGGGATGGAAAAGCTAATATTCCGGTGTTCTTTGAAGAGGTAATTTATGATGATTTCAGAAGGAGATGCTCTCTGGACGGTGAGGACACACAGCCAGATGGTTTCAAAGACAGATTTCTCTGCATGTATACTATACAAGGACACATCCATTGAGAATACAACACTGGCTGACACTGGCCACCTGATGAAATTTTTTATAAATATTTCCTCAATCGGTATCTTGGTGTTAAGGAAAAGAGCTTTAGTTGGCCATGTGTTCAACATTGTCTAGCAGAATGGTTGTAATTTTCTCTGTCTACCCTCTAGTGGACAGGTGATGACAACTTTTCCATTATAAAGCGCACATGCTGTTTTGAGGATTTATGTTGTTTTTCATTTCCTCGAAATTTTCCAGGTGACATCAGCTGCATCAGATCCAGAGTTGAGCTTCACCATCATATCATGCTTTATTTCTCCAAACCGTGACCCCGCTGTGGCCTCAGACTACACGCTTATTGAGATGGTCTGTCCCAAGGACGACTCTGTGAAGTTCTATCCTCAGAGGGAGGCCCCTTTCTCACATACACACGTGGAGAAGAAAAGTTTTGCCTTCACCTTCAACTCGAAGTTCAACTTATCCCGACTTTTCCTCCACTGTGAGATGTCCCTCTGCTCTAAGATGTCTCAGGCGAATTCTAACCTTCCACCAGTATGTACTGTCATTCTTGTATTCTCTTTTATTGTTTTGAATATTTTAGTCTACAAGCCATTAAGGTTTTAGTAATCTTCAGTAAATGGTACACCATCTTTAATCTGAAGGTAAAAATGTAGTATCATTTTAAGTAAAACCCTGTCTTTTTCCTCCCCTCAAACTCTAAACACACAGTGCTTACAGTCCAATGACCCCTGTGATTCCTTTTCCGTGAACAACATTATGATGATGATGATGGACACCAAGATGTCCTCCAAAACACTTGTTGTGTTGGATGCACCACCACGTCCACCGCAAACACCAGGTCAGTATTAAAGTAAAACTATCCTAAAAAAATAAGGCTTGTGATCAGTCCATTTTTATTAATGTTGTGCTAATTCAGTTCGGGTCTTCTTTATATATACGACCTGGCGTCCACATGCTTGGACATCACATTTTTGGTTGTCTAGACCACAATATTAAAATGGAAGTGGCCATGACTTGCTTGGCTCAGCATGATAATGACAATTTTGACTTTTCAGAGCATGAAGATGACCTAGACGTCTCAGTCCAAGGGAAAAAGCATCCAGAAACTACATCATGTAAAAATATATTTTTTTGTTTTTACACTCATCAAGTCCCAATTAGCCTAAATATCTAAGAGAACATAAAAATTAATGTCTTGAAAGAGTTCGGGTTTTAGGAGGTTAAGTATAAATAGAGAGGAGAGAAAAAATTAGACCCTCCTGTAACACCACAATGCTCCACACTTTATTCTGCACATCTGGTTGCCATTAACGACTGTGTGTGTGTTTGTGTGTGTGTGTGTGTGTGTGTGTGTGTGTGTGTGTGTGTGTGTGTGTGTGTGTGTGTGTGTGTGTGTGTGTGTGTGTGTGTGTGTGTGTGAGTGTGTCTGTCTGTCTGTTGTGTGATAGTGTATTGAATCTGTGTTCCACATCGTGTGCGCATATATGATTGTATACAGTAATGTTCTTAGGGTGTGTGTGGATTTGTGTGGTTGAATACAGTAAAGAGGCGTTTTCTAACACTGAGGCCCAGTTTGGCTCCTCTGGACCAGCTCATGATGAGCCAGAGATGGAAAAAGCAGGCGGGAACCAGAACCAAGCTCCAGTTGTTTGTGCTTAGAGGACCTTTGCTGTGGCCTTCCTTTTCCACTAGAGAGGGGAGAGAAGATGCTTGCTTGAATTGTTTGAGGGAGAGATGTTCTTCTTGCTGGCTTCTGGAGTCCAGCCAGAGCCTTAAGGCAGCTTGCTCAATCACTTGTTTAGTTAGCTGCCATCACTATTCATAACTATGACCTAAGCTGAGATGGGTTGATATCATAAGTGCTTGATCTATTGTTGACTGCCAGAACTTTTTAAATCGACATCCCCTTTGAGAAATGACATCAGCAAAGAGAATTGGGGTCAGTTTGAGTATGCTTTTGTAAATTATGAGTATCATATACAGTATATCACATCATTTTATGTGAGCTCAACAGCCTGATTGATAGTGGCCCACATGCCGCTTGTACTGGATGTTTCTGTCCAGCATGGAGGCAGAAGTCAGTGATGCGGCACAAATTTTGATACAGAATTAGTTACATTCGAACATAAACTTTGAAGACGTAATAATGTTTTTCATGGTGTTGTGTGTGTCAAATTGAATTCTGAGCAGAAGCCAGAAGAATGATTGATTTTCACTTGTGGGTTGTAGCTCTTTCAACACAGTGAGATTTTAACAATTTTAAAATCAGTTCAACATACAGCAGTCTGTATCAATGAGTAAACTATAAGCTCATCCAGAGTTGGCAGCATCGTTCTTTACCCACGAGGCAAGTTTATTTTCCATCAAACAGATTTAGTAAACACAGATACTTAATAAACACATGCTGAGGACTGTGTTTTGTAACGCAGTGGCATCTTATGTGCTAGAATGGCAAGTTCTGCACTGGACTGCATCCCAAGGCATTAAAGTTGATCTACAAATCAAAGACGGCACTTGTAGCCAACAAGGTGCATGGAAAAATATAACAGCCTTACCGCACCATTAAAATATGAATTACTGCTTCATGACATCAATAAATTTCATCCCTTTTATGGATTTGTTTGTCAAAAGTAAAATTTTTCACAGAAGCGGGCGATCAGCATATATATATCAAAAAGTGAATTTATTCATACTGAATTACATGCAGATTCTCAGTGTATGTGATCATCTTTTAACTATTTGCTTTACATATTGAAGACATTTATGTCCAGAAGATTTTCTATTTTGTACACTCCGTACATGCATAAGTAAAGTGTGTATTTATTTATATGCAAAGAAAACAACACAGTCAGAAAGATTGGTGCTACACACTGTGACAGATACATCCCTGATTTCTAGACTAGTAATAAGGATTAGAAATTACTTCACATTATAAAATGGAGAAATACGCAACCAGTTTGAAAGCTTTGTGACTACTAAATAGGCCTAGATATCATTATGGAAATTTAGATTGATTAGTACAAAATGCACATATCAGTTTTATGCAACCCTATAAATTTTATTCTGCAGTAATAGATGTGCTCAGCAGTTCTGCTATTGTGTGGGCAGAGATCAGGGAAATTAAGCAAGTTGTTACACTGGGGTGCTCCTCATTCCAAGAAACTTAAATAAACACATGAGATATCTGGCAATAGCTTAGATCTGTCAGCTGGGTGTAGCTGTACGAATAGCGTATAAAACAAAATCTCACACACGCCCAACACAGTATTTTCCCCTTGGATATCAATGTAATGCATTGGGCTTTCTGTTTCAAATCATTTCTTTTTTTGTGTGTACACTGCATTCGACTTTATTGGCAAATATTAAACGTTCTTTAGCTGGACCGGTGTAGTGTATGCTTCATCTCTGGTGGCGGCTCGCTGCATTTTTAGCATAACGAGACACATGTTACAGATTGCACAGGAGCAACGAGATGGGAGTAAAGAGGGGCCAGAGAGCACATCCTCAGGCTATCATCCCCTCTTAAATTAAAGTCTACTCTGATGACCTGTCATCTGTTATGCTACACGATAACCTAGAGATTTCCAAGAATAGCACCCATTGTAATGGAGTCTTGGACCTGTACCAGGCTTGCCTCTTGAGTTTCCTCATACACAAGCGCCTTTGTATTGTTTGTCAAGACATTATTAAAACCAAGTTGACATTTAAAGCCTTCCACATACTGCAGCTTGAAATAAATTGGTAAGCAGAGTAGGTCAAAGTCAGCAGGTTCATTGTTGTGGACAACATCAGCTACAGAAGAGCTGCTCTGTCATCATCTCACAGATGTGGTTTTATTGATGGTTTACAACATTTATCATTGTGTATGGCATGTAAGTGTTGCAAAAAACATTATTAAATCTCTGCGTGTCATTCAAAAGACAAAGTATGTCTCAATCCACAAATATTTAATTGCAGAGCACCACTGACTATTGCAGCCCAGCTGGATGTTGCCACTTGGTTTATTTACAGTTAGGAGTGCATAAAGCATTATCTGGCCTAAGAATGTCTTTTCAACTAACAGCTACAACAAAGTAAAAACTGTCCTTGGACAGTCTTGAATTTAACTCAAAATTTAAGAATTTCTGAGTCATACACATACTGTGTGTATGTGTACATGACACACTATATATGACAAATGTGGCTCTTCCTCGGGAGGATGTTCCAAAATATACAGCAAGATAACGCCATTATGTTTCACTCTTTGAGTAAAAATAATGAAGCAATACACGTAATACAGAATAATACATTTTTAAATTGTTTGAAATTTATGTGCTTTGTGTAATTGACTTAAATTTCTGTCTGTTCAGTTGTTGCAGATTGAAGGTTTTAATTCTTGTTGTTAAGAGATTTGAGTTGTTTTCAAGCATTCATGTCAACATGTATAAGTGTGTGCTGCCCTTTTTTCCAGACCCTGTGTACGTGTTGAACACTCGGATCGTGGTAGGCATCGCCTTTGCAGCCTTTGTGATTGGAGCTCTGTTGACCGGAGCCCTGTGGTTTATCTACTCACACACAGGTAGGTTCTCCACCTGCTTTTCCCTGATCCCCAGCCAAACTTGACTTTTCTGAAAAGCTAAGATGCAAAGGAATGTGCTGCCTGCTGGGGTTGCCAAACATCCTGCTGCTAAGTGACACTGTTTCCAAATAACATATTGAGTCTTCTACTGTAAATATATCCTGTTGGTCAGCAGCAAGAGTTCTTCTCTTTCCTGTCTTTGAATGTTTTGAAGGCTGTGGGGTGGTCAGCAAATATTCTCAGTACAATGGCTGGAGACGAGCTGGAAATTCCCCCTGTTGAGTTTAGCGGTATTCACAGGAAAAGATACACAATCTCTCCATTAGATGCCAAGAACTTCCCCTTTGCTCCAGTCTGCTGATCCCAGTTAACCTTTCAGCGGATGTGTGCTCTGAGCAGCCTGTTGGGTTCACATTGCACAGAACTGCCCTGTTCTCCTCGGCCCTGCTGCTTGAATGGTGGGCCTCCAAGCCATTGGCCCCTGTACGCCACAGGTGATGTTAAGATATTTGAATATCACAACCAGAATTTAAGACAAAACAACGATGCAAACGTTAAAGTGTATTTCTCCATTTGTTTTATTAATATCAGATCCTGACAAAGGACGTAAGCTCCTGCTAGAGCTTAGAGACAGAGTGAGTGGAAACGGACAGGGTGGCAGCAGATCAATTGATGCAGGTTTTAAATGTCATCAATCCCATTTAATACTCATGTATTACTTTACAT
Organism: Arothron firmamentum; assembly: GCA_016586285.1. NCBI lineage: Eukaryota > Metazoa > Chordata > Actinopteri > Tetraodontiformes > Tetraodontidae > Arothron > Arothron firmamentum. The sequence continues at coordinate 13,406 of BJFM01001426.1, forward strand.
AAAAACTATTAATTTTGATTTAATACATCTTCCAAGGCAGGGGCCATATGAAAAACACTGAGGAATGCTCATTATTCAGTCTGAATATTAACTAAATATTGATATTTGTCAATACTGATCAGATCTAACAAAGATGTGACAAATAAACATTGGTATTGTCCAGCAAATAAATTGTTAGAAGCACAAGAAAAAGCGAAACAAGTGTAAACTGGAGACACAAGTGTAAACTGAAGACACAAGTGTAAACTGGAGACACGTTCACAGTTTCGAGCTGAAGACACTCGATGAATCTCATGTCATTAAAATAGGATGGAGCTGGGTGTGTTCCCATCTGAGCTAAAATGACCTTACATGGAAACATTTCCACTTCTGTGAAAACCCCAAGAATGCATGTCCCCCAAAACAGAAACCAAAAATATCACTTCAGAGTATTTTAAACTAGGGGACAGTGTGGTGAAACATCAAACTAGATTTGGGTTTATCCCCCAAGGGTCTCAGGATGATGTTCTACGCCTCAAAAGGGAACCCTTTTTAAGCCATACATAATCATTGGCATTGTGTCTGGGTTTTTATATCCATCCTATGCTGATTCCATATAAGGCATTTACAAGAATAAATGCAATCTGCAGTATATTATGTGCTGTTTTGTTCATTGTCTTGGCACATACTGGTTAAGTTTGCATTGCCAGCAATGTCATCACATTTGCCAAGAGTTCTGGTCTGCATCTCTACTCAAATGATGAAGTGAAATGCAAATGAATATCAGAATAACAGTTAGGTTTAAGCTACTGTGATCATTCAATCAGAACTGGAAGAGATTCCTATCAATCACCTTAAACAATGTGTTTGGTCTGAGCAGCACGAAAACCTTCAGCCTGAAGCAAGCCAAAAAGCCAAGATCGGCTATAAACTTCATTCAGACAGCTGTTACTACAGGTTTCATCCACAATCTGTCCGTGTGACACGGATGGATCTTGATCTCCTCTAGACAGTGCTGGCCTTAAAAAGTTAGGTCAGTCCATTTGTTTTGAAGAATCCTTAGTCGTGTAATGGGAAAGACGTGGCTCTGGTATACATTAAGAGAGGCTCCAAAAGAGGCTTCAGGCTGCTCAGAGGCAGTGGGATTGAAGCCCGCCTGCAGACTCACGTCTGAAATGTATTCACTCATACGTACAATTATTGATCTAAATGTATATGTCGCTACCTCAAGTAAATGTATCGTACATTTTAATCGTTTTATGCGGGCTACAGAATGTTCATGTTAAAGACTGAGCAAATCAGCGGTCGGCATGGTAGTTAGGAGGTCCTGCCTGCTGTTTGTTCTCCTTTATCTTCTTTATTGAATCCAGAAAGCCCAACAAATGAAGTCCATGAAAAGGAATCCTCCATGCTGGATGTGTCCTTGTTCAATATATGATCTGTTAGAAAGGAGGTGAGCGGCCGTTTCTGCACTTTTCTGAGCTGAAGCCTTTTCGGGAAGCGTCGTTCCAAAGATGGGAAGCTTTAGGACAAAGTCCAGACTTCTTGTGTTTCCATGTTTGAAAAGCAAAGTACTGAAAGCAAGACTGTTTTTATTAAACCTGGACCAACAGTTATTTGATATTTGGGATGTACTGATCTAGCTTTTCCCCTGGGCTGGTGTTGCAGTATTGCTGGATCATAAGTATGGATTTGATATTAATATTCTGGATGCCTCAAATAAGGGATTCATTTTATTTGCAGGAAAAATGTAAATTTGTTGAACATTACTTTCTTAATGTAAATATATTTTTTTGTGCTCTCATGCTGGACCTGATTAATGTCTGATCAATGAATTTGATGCATTCCACTTACTAGACATCAAACGTCTTTAGTTTGATGTGGAATTTTTCATACACAACAATCCCAATCATGTTTATATTGGCAAGTTTATGTATTTATAATATAGGTTCGGGTGAAAGTCTGAAACCTATATGCGATATACACAAGACCAAAACATATGGAATTTTTCTATGAACCAAGGTTTATGTGATAGAGTGAAAACACTGGTTATAATGGAGGATCAAACAGAACCTGTTTTCCAGTACTTTGAGACACCATTTCATAGCTTTCCTTAGATTACTTGTCATCCTCTTTTGCCCATCATTAATATCAGTGTTTCCTGTCTGCTCTGTGTTGACAGCAGGTGAGCCAGCCGGCACACAGGAGATCCAGAAGCCCCCGCCCACCTCGGAGAACAGCAGCGCGGCCCACAGTACTGGCAGCACGCAAAGCACACCCTGCTCCAGCAGCAGCACAGCCTAGCCCAGCGCGTGACCCGGCAGGACGGAAAGCTCTGCCGTGCCACAACAAAAGCTTTGCACGGACTGGTTTGTTCATCACCTTTTAAAGCATCTTTTCTGGGATTCATAAGATGGAAAAAGCATGGAAATGAAATAGGAAAAAAGCGTTCCAAGCCACCACTTCGACAGCAGTCTGGCTGCAATGAAGTCAGTGAGTTGTTGGTGACGGGAGAAGAAATTACTTTACAGCACAAGCCTGGAAGTGAGCAAAACAACCACTATGTGGACAAAAGTGCATTATGAACAGAGCCCCACCAAACCTGTAGGTGTGGAATGTATTCAGAAGAGTAAAGGCCACAAAAATGTGAAAGACAAATGTGAAAATCATGCTGAACAAGCCCCATTAAGTAGTGTCAAAGAGGAGTTACAGACATATATATTTTTGCCAGATTGTTTTTAGGTAGAGCACGATGGACATAGCCCAGCTTAACATGGACACTGGTAGCAAACAATCTGTGTTGTTTACACCTTTTTTATGGACTAACAGTGGATCTGTTAATCCACTTGCTTCCTGCTTTCAGCTAAACTTGTTAGCCTAGCTTTAGATCAGGTCATTTTCAAGCGAGAACCCAGCTGCCTTGGCTCTTTTAAAAAAACAATAATGTGTCAGCATCGTCTCCATGCTTCCAGTCTTATGCTAAGCTAGTTCATTTGTCAAAGTGTAGTACATTTCTGTATACTTTTGAGAGATATCACATTTTCCAAAATATCTATTTTTTAAAGATATATTTTTGTGAATAGTGTAAATAGTGAAAAAATGCTACATGCACAGAGCCAATTTTTGTGCTTGAGGATCCCACAGGATTCTCCTGTATAAGGTTACCTGTACATACCATGTCTTTAAAAAGAGTCACATCAAAAATGTCAGTGTTGGAAAAACTGGGGGTACAAGTTAAGCTTTGATTTTAACGGCCCTTAAACTAGAACAGCTCTTTATGATCGCTCATTGTTGATTAAATCAACTGCTGAATCAACAACTGTCAGAACAGCGAAATGGACTGTTTCAAAAATAGTTTAAAAACTATAGATATTTTTTTTAAAACAGGGAAAAACAGTACATCTTTCATTTAACAACAAAAGAAAACAAAGAGTTGGCTATTCTCTTGTTTTGTGAAACAGCAAATATTTCAGCCAGTGAATGTTTTTGTGACCAGTGGGTTCATAAGCTGTCATTGAAGCTCAGTGTAGCAGACATATATCCTCATGTTTTCAGTACAGTACAACACACAACTTTACCATGTCAGAATCACATGAAGCTTTACTGGAGTGCAACTTTCCCGATTCTGGATGTGATAAAAATGCATACTTTGGGAAAGGGAAGTTAGAATTTAACAAGTAGCATGAAATCAGAATGCATAAGATCTCAGCTGTGTGTTTGTTGGTTTTTCATATATAAGCATGTATAAATCTACAGAGGTAACAACATATAGATATAGAGAGAGAGTTGTGTATAAGATTTTATTTGGAATATATTTACCAAGATGGATTTATTGTCTATTGTGTGTACTGTGAATTATGGATCTGCTCATGTAGATTTTACATGTGTGAGGGTGGGTTTATTTAAAATATTGTAATGATAAAACATAACCTTCATATTGGAAATTTTAGATAATAAAATTTGTTTTAAAAAGTTATTATTTCTTTATTGAACTGCAAAGGTTTAAAATAAACTTGGACCCCTACAATAATAATTTAAAACTAGATTAGGGCTTGAACTGTGTCGTGAAACAGTTAATGAGTTTGTATTTCATATAAAAGTACAAAAACAGATTTCTGTACAGCAAATAAAAGTCCAGATTTTTTTCTGTATAGCACATTTATATGGCAAACCAAGTGCTTTACATAATATATTTAAAATAGCATATCACAATAATAAAAGCATGTCCATAAAAGACGTTAAAGTGAAAAAAAAAGAATATGTAAAAACAGAATCAGCATCAGTGGACTAAGGTAATAGCTATATATGCAGTAAAATTAAATGCCTAAGGTCACAACAGTTTATATCTGTACTTTCTTACAGTTTACAGGTACTTTCACCAACATTTTGCATGTTGCGACATCTGCATTCACTTATTCAAGTTGCAGATATGGGTGTTTATCTGACATGCCATTAGATGTAAAGGGCTTTCATTTTTTTTCATTTAATGATCAGAATACACAGTAATTGTGTCACATGTTGAAGTTTAATCTGATAACTCTTAATCACAACTGCCGGGTCGGTCACCACCCCAAACCCAACACATGTTCAGGTTCCGTGACTCTGTCAGCGAACCAGTAAGGTGATATCTGAAACCACTGATGCAGCTGGTTCTGTTGGGATGTATTCAGTCAAAATGACCTGTGGAGAGAAATCCAGCTATATAAGGTTTGTTTCTGGAAACCATTCATGACACGTTTGTTCAAACATTTTTTTTCTTGTATTTTATTAGAGGCACTTTACAGCAACCTTAGCACTTCTCTGTTATGGGAGGCCTGTTGCCAGGTGTCTCCACGCCAAAGCCCTAATTGAAACCTCGCGTCAGTGATACCGGGCAATGTTTTGAAACACCCCGCATCGCACGTTGCGTACTCTTTGGAAAGTAGTGCATCCTGTAACTGGGATTTCTTTGTTCCTGTGGGCTTTCTGACATTCCTGTTGTTGGAGGTCACTCTTGCGATCCTTGACCCAACCATTTCCCACCATTAGATCGTCTTTGGATCTAATCTCTTCTTTCAACTGCGTTCTGGGTCTAAACTGTCACTCAGGCCCGTGATGCAATCCACAAGGGTCATTGTTTAAATGTCAAAAGTTATTGGGTCCCTCGTGCATGCTGGGTAACTCCCTCCACAACCAGGATTGTAAATAATAGGATGTCAAAAATGCTGTATCTGACAGGAGCAGTGCTGTTGTAAACGAGCTGAAGTACATCCCATAAGAAACTCATGGTTCATCCTCACCTGAGATCAGATGTAAATGGAACACAGTCCCATGATCTAGTTTCTCTTTCTGATTGATTGTATTTTTTTTTTTTTATTCTTTTTTTTTTTTCTTTAATTTTGACTACCTCAAGTTTTTTCTATGAATGTTGTAGAGTGTGAGTCGGTGGGCGTGTGCCTTGCTGTTTTGCCACTCTTGTCAAACAATGAACACTTTCAGATTTCTTTTGATGCCATAATTACACGTTTCTGGACATTGTTCTAAATGTGTAAAAGTTTAGATTGAGATCCTATTATGGTTTCCTTTATTTTGTTGGGTTTGTTTTCCCAGTTTTTTTTCCATACACTGTTAAAGCGCATGTTATCTGTACAACCATTGTATCCAATAAATCATTATTATAATGTATTAGCATGTGTAATGGTCTTTTGAGATCACTCTTTATCTCTCTTCTGTGTGTGTGTGTGTGTGTGTGTGTGTGTGTGAGGGCACTGCATGGATTTGATTTAGAACAATAAGCAGTAATGATGATGTGTGAGGCTTGGCTCTGTTGCAGTGAAGTCATGACTCCTCTCTGGTGAGCTCATAACACGATACATTCCATGTGGCTGGAGGTGCTTGTGGTGGTGGTTGTGGTGGCGGGGGGGCTGATGAGCGCTGTGCGTGAGTCCTTGCCCCCCCCCCTCCCCCACCAGCGTTTGCTTCATGTTTGCTTTTGATTAAAGGTCCTTGGAGAAGAAGAAGCGTGCCTTGGAGTAGATTTAAAATTCTCTCTGACTGTTGCACAAGAGAACGGGGCTGAGGGAGGGCTGTAGCGTGACCTCTCATTACACCACCACAGGTTACGCTTGAAAGCCTCTGTGATGTCATGATGGCTTCCCCAGGCTGCCCTTGCAGAGCCATCTTCAGGCCACGGCGCTCCACTTCATGATTCATGTCTTTGCAAAAAAACAAAAAAAAAAAACCCAACAAAAAAACAAATGCTCCTCCACATCATCGTCCCAGAATTTACATGCGCTTATTTTCTTTTCCAGTTTTCCGCTCTTAAATGTGGAAAACAAATGAGCTGTTGTCTTTTATGGTCTCAGGCAAATCTGTTTTAGTCACTGATTGCATTTCCTCCAGAGAATAAAGCAATGGTGCAGATGACAGGAGTCCAAACACTCACACTGGGGAGATGACTGGATTGACATGGAGCAGACCTTTGCACTTAAACACGATTACTTACTTACAATTAAGTTAAGTGAGTTGATTTGAAGCATTTGCTGATTAACAACATTAGAGAATGAGCAGATAAACAGAATAGCTGTTCTCACAAGACTACCTCATGGCCACTCATGTTCATCTCACAGCACAATAACGACTCCTCAGATGGCAGGGAATGCTTCTGAAAGATACGGATTCTAAATGGTGAAACTTTGATTCAAGGAGATGATTGAAATCATCTCCCAGTGTACGTGAATAAGTGGAACAGGCAATTTAAAGCATGTTGGTAAGCTCGTCTGTCTGCATGGACAGATATTGGTATGATGGATGCGGAACAATAAAAACCTCATCCGGTTGCAAAGCAAAATGAGGTCATGGTACATCATTTTGCGGTACGTTTATTGAAATAAATAAATTCATATGCCTAAAATTGAAACCTTAGGCTGAGGGAACATCAATTTTAGTAGACAGATTGCTGGATTTGGTGGTTTTCACTGCCTTCGATTCATTGGTTTGAGTGGGCAGCTCTTTTTTTTTTTCTTTTTTAAAGAAAAGAAACAGATTTCCTTCAGTGCATCAGTCAGAATCTGGCAACATTTGCATTTAAGATTACAGGGTAGTTTATTTATATGGCGTCCTTGGTGCTGATCAAACCACATGGTCATGATTACACATATTTTTTTGACATTTTTGGACTATTCATGTAAAGCGAATGTTCCAGGAAAACTCACCAGTTCACATTAGTGTCTGAAGACTTGATGCTCTGGTTGAGCTGGACGGACTTTTCTCTTTTCTCCGTCCTTCCTCAGATACTCCACCCTGTCAATGCATGGTTCACATAGCTTGTGCTCAATCTCCTGTCCAAGATTACAATACACATTTTTGCTTCGTACCAACCATGAAACATAATACAATATCCTGAACGCGTGCAGAACGGGATCATGGGAGGATGTGTGATATGTTCCAATCCATTTTCAAATGTTTTCCGGTGGAAAGAGATCACGTTCAGCCCCACTGATACTGAGCGATGCCAACCTTAGCCTCACGTCTGCAGCTTTTTCCTTTTGCTTCCTGATTCCCTTTAACAGTCTCAACTTGCTGAATTGCAAACTGTGTTTGGATTGCGGCACATGGTCCCTGCATGTGTGTATGTTATTGTAGATATATGAAACCCTCACAGTTTTTGCTGGAAGACACTAGAGTGTTTCCATTTGGGTGGACCGAGAGAGGCAAAAAAAAAAAAAAAAAATCCCCCTGCAGCCAAAAATCAGACTACCCATAATAATAATAATAATAAAAAAGCGCTATCATAACCAACTTTACACCACAGACATCTCCCACTTAATTAGTATAAATGTCTCCCAGTCCACCCTGTCATTCCACACTTGCAGTGTGTCTGTTCACTCACACTCCTACACACACCTCCTGTGCCAAACCACAAATTCAAACAGAAAACAAAAATCAACAGATGATCTTATCTAAGTGTGCTGCTTATAAATCTTTTTTTTTTTTTTTTTTTTTTTTTTTTTACAAACGGTGGATGTTGGGTTGGGAGCCAGCAGTAAAAGTTCCGTTCGTTGGTCGTGTTCCAACAGTTCCTTGAAAATCGGGTTGCGTCAGCGACTAACCGTCCAGGCCCTGATCGTGTTCCCAACCTGGCCACAGCTCCATTTCTTTTATCTGAGGTGAAGAAAAGAAAGCATCACAGTCCACAGACCAGGAACCTTGGTGACTTTTTTTAAATACTTTTTTTATTTATTTATTTGTTTTGATCTCAAGCATGCAGACTCTGGCTGATTTGACTTTCTTTTCTTCCAAGTCTTTCTAGGAGCAGCACACTATCGACGTTTTACTGAGGGATGTTTTTACACCTTCGGCTTTGTGCCAACAGTCTATTTCACACGTGACTTTCATGCTGCAGACTCTGCCTGCCCCTGCCTTGAAACTGTAGCTTTACTCCATCTTTGATGCATGCAAAATCTTTCATGTTGAATTATTATACAAATTACGGTAAGTCTTGGTTCAATGTAATTTAAATTAGATCATTTTCTTTTACCATTTATGCCAATAACGCAGCCGTTATTTGTATTTTTACATGTTCAATGTAAAATAGTTCATTGTAGATGAACAAAACATTAATTTTAATGTCATTCAATTACCTGTAAATATCTACAGAATGGTCTGAAGTGAAAATCTCTTTATAATCCAGATGGCGTTTTTTGTTCATTATCAATAAATTACTGTTGGATCGATAACTGACGACAGTTGCGTAATCACAATTGATAATGATCTCAGTTTTTCCCCATTTTTCTTCCATCTTCCTAATAAAAGCCGCTGTATTTGCTGCCAGTGACGTGCAGCAGCTGAATTAAGGAAGGCCAGGCCTCATGAAGTTGATTCTTTTTCCATCCAGGGTCCTGTGCTGAAATCTGCTCTCTTCCAGAGTTCAAACTGCACTGCAACCAAACCAAACAAGCCAGCTTCAAGTACCCACCTCTAATTCCAACCAGATGTCTGCCCCAAACCAATAATCAGAGAAAATATGGACGCCTCCTGTGATTGGTCCAGCTGAACTCCCAGCTGATCAGTGAAAGCTATCACCCAGAAAACAGATGTGCGTTCCCCACACAGAAATTATGATGGTAGCCCCCAGCAAAGGAAAGGTGAAAGTAGAAGCAGAAGAAAAAACATGGGCAAAAAATACCTCCTCTAGTACCCTATTATGACTTTAGGATCAATCCTCAAATAGAAAAACAGGTGAGGTGTGTTTACGTGGTAGCATCTCTGCTGTGCAAAAGGACATTTGGCTAAACAGAATTCCTCATTTTAGCATCAAATCTGGCTCAGGATTTTCCTGTCTTCTCTCAGTAGTAATAAGCGACTCCTCCGTGAAGCCTCTTCATTGTTACATCAGAGCTGGCTGCGTTCTCTCCTCTTCCCTCATCATCCGTAGGTGATGTGCTGTCCAGCCCGCTCCAGGGCCAGAAAGAACCCTAATATGTCCCGCTGTAGCTTGCATCCCATTTGGATTCCAAATACCGGTATTAACCAGAGATTCATCTCTGTACAGAGCACATTTCACGTGAAGTATTTTTCATCTTTCCTGACTCTTCATGATCAGTTTTAGTTTTAGTTTTAGTTTTTGTTACTTTCAGCTTCTTGGAACTGAAAGGTTTTTTTTTTTTTTTACTCTGGGAGTTGTCATCGGGACATTCCAGCTGACATTAGCAAAGGAGCCCGCTGAGTTTCATAAAAGTTGTGATTGCTGTGATGTAAACACTGTAATCCTCGCGCTGCAGATCCAGCCACGCTCATCTGCCTTGTGCAGAGTTTACACCCTATATGGTAAGTACAGTTTAAACACTTGGAGTTAGAACCCAAAACAAATTATTCATGGGGACTTCTGTTTATGAAAGTGTCACCGTCTTGACGTTTCACATTTTTGCAAAGGTTCCTGTCCTCTATTGTGGCTCAGCAGCATTGAATTTTATGCTCAAAATGGAGAAAAGTGAATTGTGCAGAACTTTAGCAAGTGCGCATTTGCGCGTTTAGGATGACCAGGACATGCTGACGCAGTAAATCTCAGGATTAAAGCTGACATGCAGGGAGAAGCCACATGCTGCTCAGCACCTGCGAGACCTGCAGGACAGCACAGCCACCATCAGGTTGCATCAGCCGCTTGCTTTATTAGCATGCACATGCCTTTCATTTGTTTAGCAATTTCAAATAATGGCGGATTTACTGGCGCGCTCCCACTTCAGCACTGGTATAAATCACAGGGATATGATGCAGGACTGGGGACAGCAAGAGAGTGTTTGGACTGATCTGCTAATGTGTTTCACAGATGTCCAAAATCCCCATTCTCTTCAAGTGGACACCTCGGATCTTTTTTTAAATTAAAAAATGTGTTCGTACCTACCATTATTTATAATTACCGAACATTGGTGCTTCTGCTTTTTTGTTTGTTTTAATGGTATCTTGATGATCTTTTAATATCCATCCTCTGCAGTATTAAAGACAATTAAAAAAACCCTCCTTAAATAAAAAATATCATCAGGGTAGTCGGGTCTATTGCCATGTCAGATGGATAAGAATATCGCTGATGTGCACATAAAAATGGCAAAAACGACAGCACAGCAAGAAACAGGCCAGCGCGTCTCCATAAATGGTCTTTGAACAATTAATATATTTTTTTGATGTGGATTAAACTCGTGGTGAGATGTGACCGATTTCTAACGACGTGTGCAAACAGGATGTGGGACAATAATGAACATTTAATTAGCTGCAGATGTCACTGATACTGTGTTCAAGTTCAAATTTCAGTTTCAACAGAGACAGACAGACACACACACACACACACACACACACACACACACACACACACACACACACACACACACACACACACACACACACACACACAACATGTGAGGACTTTCATAGGCATCATGTATTACCCAGCTCTTTACCCTAAGCCTAACCATCCCTATTAACCCCCTGACCCTGACCCCTGACCCTAATCCTGGCATAAACCCAATCCTAACCCCGACCTGAAAACAAAGTTTTAATCTCCAAACAGGCCTTTGAAGTTGTGAGGACCAACTAAAAAGTCCTCACTTTGGTCTACTGTCTGCAAGCCTTTTAAACTGTGATTATTTTTAGATTCTATTTGAATATTTATGGACATGCTTTTAATTGCCCGTGATGTCTTCAATGCTGTGATAAGGAAAGAATGTCACTTATATCAGCAATGGTGGGTGGAACAAGGAAAATCTATTTGAAATCAACAGAAGAGCAAGGCAACATGTTTTTGCATGAGCTGTTTTAGAGTTTTCCTCTTTCTAAAGTGTTTTTTTTAAAAAAAATGTTCTTTTAAATTATCAGACCAGCAGACAATAAAGATATTTATGTTTGGATTTTTCCTTGCCGCGTCTTCCGTTACAGGGGTAGGTCTCAGGGTTTCTGTGAAGTAGCTACCATCAATCTTCATTGTAATAGATGTAAACTTAAAAAGCACTTGGAGAGCACAGAGCTCTGCCAAGCAGCTCATTCCTGGTTCCTGGTCCATGATCACACAAAGAGATGCAGTGACCTTGCTCAATAGATATCAATAACCCTTAAAAACAAACCCTAAAACTTAAGTCAATACTCGACTGTTACCTGCTACTTACTGTTACTCTGTCCTGTACCTGTTTACAAAGCTAATCCCCTCATCTAGAATTTAAAAATGAGCCTTTTCAACTTTTTGAAGAGCTCTAAATGTGTTTCCATTAGACTTTTTCTTTGTATGCTTTAACTGCCTTATATTTGTGTTAACTGCTGTGAAGGGTTCATTTTTGCCAACCCTGATGAACGCTTCTTTAAAAGCAGAAATCAGATTTTTCTCAATAGGAAAGGTTTGACACACCCCAAGCTGAGCGCTGATTGACAGACTTTGGTTGGCTCTGGATCTGTCGAGGTCATCTCTCTTGAAGACGAAATTATCTCCATAAGGGATAAAGTTACACACTAACATTCTTTTTCCAAATTTTAAGAAAAAACAGTGTAGTATTTCTGTTTTGTACAATTTTAGGGTGAAAAGGTGAAAGCAGCACCCTGCAGGAACTGAAAACCCCAGGAGATATGACCTCCAAGATGACTGTGACCAAGGTTACCAGGCCCTAATTAGCTTGTCAGGGTCATGACGCTTTAACAGCCACAGTTTGGAATGTAATTAAGAAATGGCAGTAAACAGCAGCGGTGGAGCTGAAGAGAAGGTCTGGAAGACCAAGAACACTATCAGAGAGCCAGGAAGCTTTGGCAGAGTGTAAGACCACAAAGCTGAAAAGAAGATGGATAAAGACCCTAAACACACCGTAAACTCTCCAAGGACCAGCTTCAGGCGTAAGCTGAAGGTTTGCCATGGGCCTCAGTCTCCTGACCTGCACATCTCTGAGGAAAGACCTCAGAAGAGCTGTGTGTGCAAGATGGCTGAGGAATCTCATGGAACTGGAGGATTTTTTTATCAAGAAGAAGTGAAGAACTGAAAGACATTGGGTTGGCTACAAAGAGCATTGACAGGCATGTGATACTGGCCAAAGAGAGCGCTACTGGGTATTCACGCCCAACAAAGACCTTTTGCTTTTGCTATTTTGAAGAGGAAAAGCCTGAGAATAATACTGAAAAGGATTTAAATTGAAATGTATTGTCTCATCTGGCTCTAAACAAGTTTGATTTGAGTTTGGATTTGTGTAAATTTTCTGACACTGAAGAATATACAGTAAATAATTTTAATCTAACCTTAAAAAATGAGGACCCTATTTTAAATTGAGCAACATCCTGAATACCAAGTTATGAAGTCAAAAGCGGGTTTAGCCCTCTGTGTGACCCCACTGAGAGACTGATTTTTAATGAATTTATGATACTGTACTGGAGGATTCAAAGCACTCCTGACAGGCACAGATCTGAACTGTGTGTGTCCCTGCAGATCTGGACAGTCTACTTTGATTTGACGGGGTCATCGCACTGCCATTGGACTAGATTTAGATTATCAAGCCTTCCGTGGGTGCCTCACAGTTGTTATATGCTTCACTTGTTCTTCATCTCTGATATTAATTACTCACTCACTTTCCCCCCCCACGGATTATAGCGAGCACATCATGTTTTAATTTAATCTAGTTGGTGGTTCTATAATAAAACCAGCCAAAGCATTTGTACATATTGTGTGCGCGTGTGTGTATATATGGGTAATCACCTTCATTTTAGATAGATAGATAGATAGATAGATAGATAGATAGATAGATAGATAGATAGATAGATAGATAGATAGATAGATAGATAGATAGATAGATAGATAGATAGATATCAATATGTATTCATATTTAGAGTATATTTATACATGTCTGGTGATGCAGCATATGTGTTGTAATGTCAGAATTTATGGCACAGATCCAAGTGCAACACAATCAATTTGAGTAAAACCTCTTCACAGGTGTTTACGGGGTTAGACGACCTCGTAGTCGGGGACAGAAGCAGGTCAGTTCACCAGGAGACAGGCGTAAGTCCAGCAAGCAGAGTCGGCAACAGGTAGACAAGTCCAATAGTCCGTGATCGGGTACAGAAAGCAGGCAGGTTATCCAGCTAAACAGGCTACAAAGGCAGGTCAGGGACAGGCTGGGTCGATCACGGGCAGGCAGGGAAACAACGCTTGAAAGTCTCACATCACACAGAAGATGATCTGGTCTTGAATGGGTCAAGGACAGGAACTTAAATACCGGTGCAGACTGACGAACCAGCTACAGGTGCGGCTGATCAGGAGGCGTGCTGGTGCAGGTGAAGTGGCGAGAGGCAGAAAAACACCGGTGGCAGACCGGCGGCTGTGACGCTGTCTAATTATTTCCATACGGGGAATGTCCCCATACTAAATTTGCACAAAGAAGGTTTTTGATGCTAATACTGTAGATTAGTCGTTGTTGTTGTTTTTTCTGTTTTTAACCAGCCTGTTCATGCCAGTGTGCTATTTGCATTCCTGCAGGGTAATGGGCCTAGAAAAGAAAATAGCACAAAGATGTTATCTGTGCAGGATGACCAGCTTCAGATTAACAAATTGTTGAATGTAATATATATTTAAAAAGTACCGAGGTGCTAAAAATACCTTCCTGACGGTTTTCATCGGCCTTTGCATTATGCCAGTTTCTTTGATTCCTTCATTGTAAGCTGGACCTGATTAGAGCTTTCGACATACTGTGGCGCTAGACAATGCAGCCTGCTGCATTTAAATTTGATGGCAGACGTGTTTCACTGTAAACAAATGGCTAATGAAGCCAGCGTAGCTCGTGTGGTCACTGGACTGCACCAAATCTGCCTTCCCAGCGGCGTTTAGAGTTATGCGGACAATCGTTAAGATTGCGGTTCCGTTGTGATTAAAACTGTGGTATATTTACAGAAAGCTGCCGCAGCTCTAATCGGGCGTATTTAGACCGTTAGATAAGCCACAAGTGACAATTAAAGTGTTAGCTGGGTCTCCCACACACATTTTCCTGACCCTGTTCACATATAAATCACAATCACTGCACAGAGCAACTGTCTTATCAAGGTCTTTTTGTCATTATAGCTGTACAAATGTTAATTCTGGGCACACTTTTATTGTAAGGGATTCTTTATTGGGGCGTACGATTGAGGAACCCACCTTATCTAAGCCAGATGTTTCCAGGTTGAGGCCACCTTAGTTCCTACGACTTAAAGGGCGATAAAGTAAAGGAAATGACGTCAGCGATCATCAGTTTCACGGACAGACTACTGTCACACGTATCCTGACTGTCGGCCTAGTAAACAGGAAATGGCTCAGGACTCGAAGAAATCCGTTCAAGAGACTCTGTGAGGTTCAGTGAATGAGGCAAAAGTGAACTCTTGTGCAATATCAGGATGATTTGAACCACATGATGAGTTTATATTTGCTGCTGAGATCTTCCAGGATGCCACTCTTATGGAAGCGGTTATACCTGTTGTCTGGAAGCCACCTGCTTTTTATTGAACAACTAAAACATCATGGACACTTGGGAGGCTTGGCTGCACAGTGTAAGCCCAGTGAGTAGACAGCAAATCACAGAGGGGGAAGGGGAGAGCCAAAGTGGAGGAATAAGATGGTTCTACATGTCACATTGCAGATGAATGGTCAAAGTCCTGTGTTGCAAGGACAAAGAAAACAAATCCAGATCCAGATGCATGGAAAAAAAACTCCACCCCCAAGGGGACTCTCTGGTACTGGAGAGGAATAAATCTCGTCCTTGCATAAAGGTGCATTATATAAGCACTTGTTTTTGCATGCTCAGCAAAACCAATGGACAGCTTTAAAATGAAAGAAATGGGAAAATGAAAAGAAATTCTAACTTCCTTAAGTCATAACCCACGAAAGAAGGGTTGAATTAATTAAAACTAATGTGTTTTACTCAAAGTATAAGACACATATGTTTTTAATTAACAATTAGAAGGTTTGGTAAGCAGAATTATTGGACTGACGCACATGAATTGTGGAGTTTGTTAGTGTGGTTTTCCATTTCTGATGCCCTCATAAGTCGAGCCAGGACCTGCGTGAGATCAGCAAGTCTCGGCTTTGGAAACTGCTTTGGGGCAGCCCACGGAGCCGTACCCATGGTTTCAGCTGTGCCGAACTCTGGAAGGATGCTTCCTCGAGTAGAGAAATGCTGTAGTGGCACCACATGAAGAGTCACTAATTCCCTTTGATGCAACAATCACGACGATTCTCGCCCAAGCTGCAGCTGCACCCGGTACCAGAGGTTCCTGGTACCAGAGGTGATCAATACTATCATAGTTTGTATCCACAATGGAGAACTTCTGTTCTGTTTCTGACCATCTTCTCTGGGCTGGGCTCTGTTCTGCCATTAGAATGTGTCACTCAGATGTGTGACGCAGACAGATTTAGAAGCGGAGTAAATAAAGCGAAGGTAAAATAAGCCATATTTCTACTTCTGCTCGCGTGAATGACCCACAGGACAGTCCACCCTCAGGGGCACCTGAGGATAACAATGAACATTACCAGACATTCTCACTCCAAGAACTCCCTCTAATCATTTGTACAAAGCAAAGCCTGTACGCTCCCAAATCAAGTCTTTTTTTATCAGTAATTGTTGGAATTGGTTTCTTAGGAGTAATTGTGAAGCCCCCTGCTGTTTATACTAGGACTGCTGATGTTCCGAAGGAGAACATAGCTGCTGCAGCTGCTGCTGGAGAAGTATTGGCACAGCCAAGTGTGTGGTACTTTAACACGCTGTACAGGCAGAAAAGGGTTTGTGTTGGATGAAAACCAGCAAAGAGGGTTGTGCAATATTAGCTTGAGCTCACCCTGCCTGCACGGGAAGGCCGAGAGGCAGAGCGGAATGAAGATCTCCCAGAGGAAAGTCTGGTCCAAATCCTCCTCTAATAAATGACTAAAAAAACCTGAAGCTCATACTCCCTGTATGTGTCAGTCTGTACCAGAGACGAAGAGATAGTCCTGCGGGGCACGAGTGACCCTTTGATAAGCTCGTAGGTGATGCAATAAAGACATAATGATACTTTGCTCTGTGTTAAGTAAATAAAACTATAAACTTTCAATTCACTGAAATCAATTTGCTCATCAGCAGCACCTTCTAGTGGAATCAAAATGCATAAAACGCATAATCAGAGCATTATTGGGATTTAATTACACTCTATTGGCCCAACTACTTTTTCTGGTTTTGCACTGTGCACTTTTTTTCAATTGTTTATGAGTTAACACTAATTATTTTTCCAGTCACACCAGTACACCCCCAGTTTGAAAATACTGACTAGTAATATGCAGTCAAATGTTTTCGCTCTTCTGCATTGCTGATTTTGATCAACAGTAAATGATGCAGTTCAGTCTTCAAGGTTTTTCTTTGAACTCTTGCACCGTGCACCACGCAACGCATACATGCTTTGAAATTCACGTGACCTCGACTGAACCCCTCAAAACACAGATGGACTCTTCTGCAGCAAGACGGAGGAGTTTTTGGAGGCGTCCAGACTGCGACCCGGAGCCAACGTCTGCATTCCACAGCACAGAAGTGTAGCACATTTAATGCAGCAGCTGATGGCGAGGAAGGCGCTCGGCCCGTAGCGCTCCTCGCTCCAAACTGTCCGAGGAGGGGGGGGAAACTATGTCTCACACTGCCGCGCTCCCGCTGAAAACAAGTCAAACTCCTACGCCGCCGATGTCTGGAGAAAGAAAAGTATTCGTCTGTGATATTGGATGTGACAAAGATCAGCCAGCTAGGGGCCATCGTGGATATCCAGCTGGGATTTCACAGAGAAAATAAAAGAATAAAAAAAAAGAGATGATGATGAGCAACTTGCGGCACCCTAACACTGTGATATCAGAGTTCAAAACAAGCCTAACTTTTCTGCCATGAGGAATCATTAAAAGCAGTCCCGCCGCTTTATTTCCCCCATGGCAGCTCAGCCCTTATACTCAAATGTTTCTCAATTAAATTCAAAGCATTGAAAGTGCAACAGTGAGTAACACAGCAGCACAGCACTCAGCAGCTGCCAATCAATGGTCCCATTAATGAAAAACTTCACAAAAGACTTGATTTTGCTGCGTGCGGTTATGAAGATGATGGAGCCATGCGGTCATGACAGGGCAGACGTGTCACCTTGTCCTTCCCCAAATCAGCATCTTTTATTTTTCCACTTTTCAGGGCAAAAGTATTAACTTCACAACAGAGCTGGGGTCATCCGCTATTCTCTTTATATAGCAGCAGTCAGCGGGCACAATGGGCTTATTGAAATAATGAGGAGGAGCACACACAACATCTCACACACACACTCCCAAGATTTCTCTCAGCTTTGAAGAGAACAAACACAGCGGTGAAACTCGAAGCATTCTCTTTATTTCTCTCGCTCAGATAAGCTGCACAGAGAAAACAAATAGACTCCAAAGCACTCTTCGTCTCCAGTGTACAAAACTAATCAGCCTGCACTTTTTTTTTTTTTTTTTTTTGCCTAAGGTCTTAGCATTTTTCATTAGGATGCTCAGCACCCACAGACATGCAACATGAAAGAAAACGCCCAGCGCTGAAAAGATGGCGTCGTCTATGCAATTTGTGTCAATCTCACTTGCTCTAGCGTGTTTACAGAGATCAATTCCCAAACTCCGAGGGCTGACATTGTCAAAACTGAATAATTTATTCATTGTAACCTTAAACTTGCTGTCTTGTAATAAATGCTTCTGTAATATTCTTCCAGATATATATATATTTTTTTCAGCCCAGACATGACTGGAATCAAAGCCGTGCTGCTTGTTTATTTCATGGAGACAAAAAATGTTTCTTTAATGACGTTGACCTTCAGCTGCTACCAGCTATTTGAGAGGCAGCTTGCAGAACTCTTGCTGGTAAAACCTGATGTTTTTTTATGTGAGGACTGAAACTTCACATTTCAACATTTCACATTTATACTGGCTTTATACAGACACTAGTGTTCCTCTCTGCCTAATTAGCCCAATCAAACACTTCTTGTGACTTCACTAGCACTCTTCTACCCAGGACTGTTTAAGTTTCTGCACAAGCGTTAAGGTTGTGAGGCTCATCAATGAATCATATCCCACTGCTTTCCAGAAGATACAGATCTGCTTAGCCAATGAGAAATTACATCAACATCAAAGAAGTCTTCTTAAAAGAGCAAGTTTAATAGAATGAATATTTGATCACGCTCAAACCCTGCATAAGCACTCTGGCAACGGGCGCCTGATACTCTCTTAAGAATATTAAAAGCCCTAATATGGCATATTTACTAATATTAAGGATTAAAACAGCATATAATATGCGTTTAAAAATCGTTTTGCATATCAAAATACAATTTGTGAGCAGTGATTTCCTGATCTTTAATGAAACTCATTTCAGAGACTTTAAATGGTCACAGCAGGCGTTTCTCTGCCACCTTGCGGACATTTTGCATTATTGCACGAATAAGGTAAAACGATACTCATATACTTCTGAAGTGGACATGAGGTTACATAAATAGGTAAGGAGGGTTCGGTTTTGCTGGTTATTCATGATGACTGTTGAATGTATTTTGTGAACGATGGATGATCATCATGTCTGTACAACACATGGGTGCAGAGTAAAAGTCATTGAATTTGACCCGAAGACTAATTTTTACAGACTTTAATAAAACAAAACTATGCAGGTCCACACTTATTTATTCCGAAGTTTCTCTCACAAACAGCTATGACAGTAGAATACTGCTTATAATTCAACAAGCTATTCAGTAGAAGTTAGAACAATTTAGACAAGATACATGTTTTTCCCTCCCCCATCTGTGGTGTGTTTGACAACACATTTCGCATGTTAAAAGTTTTTTTTATTTATTTATTTATTTTTATAAATGATATACCACAAAACTTCTAAGGGTGTTTGAACTGTGCAGAGACAGAACAGAGAAATCTCACAATATAGCTCACTTATTTTCAGATTTTAACACATCCCTGTCATTTCTGACAGCAAATATAGGTTTTGAGTCTCGCACACTTGGTACCTCTTCTTCATAACTGCTGTTTGTGATGACTGAAAGTGTCTGCTTTGGGAAAATCAGCAACAACAGTGCCTCTTTGCTTTAAGGTTAACATTGCAACTGCATTTTGCTAAAGTGTAACCTAATATGGAGATGTGATGTCTCAAGAAAGAAAATCCTAATTTAGACAGCATTGTTTCCAAAGTGCTTTTCAGCACCTACATCTTCTACTATAAAGTTTAGATGTTACGTCTCCCTTAATGGCCATTTTATTGTAATGTACCATATTAGCAGAGGATCTGGTGCAAGTAGTACATTAAAAATGTATGTTGAAGCCATGCTGATGCGGACAGATTCATAACAGAAAAAAAAGGGAAATGTTAAGTAGCGAGGAGTGATGAGGTGCTGGCCTTGAATTAAAAAAATTGCACTGAAATGTCCCTCATTAGCGAATCGGTTCACCTGTGGAGATGAGCTGCAATCGACTTGATTTGAGGTGGTGAAGTCTGTAATCCCTCGCCTGGCGTGCCCTGTGATTTAAACTGCTTCTCGGCCTCTCTTTGTTAACTAGCTTCAGCATAATGAAGCAGTTCTCTGTGATGTTCCAGCACCATGGCTGGAGGCAGGAGTTTAGTCAGCAGCGGGCGAGGCGGCGGGGCGAAGGGGGGGGGGGGG